>JAJEJO010000367.1:0-43081 GCA_020662805.1 Glaucomys volans
TTCTTTTTTTTTCAGAAAAATGAATGGTAGGAAACCTCTGAGCTGTTATGATATGGTGATATAATAAGATCTCTATCCCTGGATCCTGGCACAGATCTCCTAAAAAGCCCTGCAACTTCCTAAGTGATAATGGCCCTAGAGGAGTACCTCTGGTTGTTTGTCACGTACCCTTTCAACCACACCTGAGTTTATGTGAAGTGATGTTTGGAAAGCCCCTACAGATGGAAAGGGGCTGGTTGTCAGGTGGCCTTGTGATTAGAGTTGGAGCTTTCAGCCCCAGTCCCACAGGATATGAAGGAGGGGCTGAAGATTGACTGAGCCACTAATGACCAATGATATACTCAATTTCTCCTTTGTAATGAAGTTTCCATAAAAGTCAGAAAAGAATGGGGTTGCAGAGCTTCTGGGCTGTTGGACACATGGAGGTTCTGGCGGGTAGTGCACCCACAGAGGGCTCCATACCCCTTCTCACATACCTTACCCTGACTCTTCCATCTGACTGTTCCAGAGTTGTAACCTTTTAAAATTAACTGTAGTCTAAATAAGTAAATTGTTTTTATTTGAGTTCAGTGAGCTAGTCTAGCAAATATTGGAAACTGAGTAGGAACTTGTTGGAACTTCCATTTATAGCAGGTGGTCAAGAGTAGAGGTCAGAATCTGGACTGGCAACTAAAGAGGGAGACAGAGTTGTGGCATTGAGCCTTACATCTGTGGGGGCTGCACTAATTCCAGGAAGATACTGTCAGAATTAAATTGAATTATAGGGCACCTGTCCAGAAAGGATGGAAAAATTGCTCATTGTAGGAAAAAAATCCACATTATCTGCTGTCAGAAGTGAAGATACAGTAGTAGTAGATTAATAGAGGAAAAACAGTTAATTTTGCCCATTCAGCTACATATGCCTGAAAAGTTATTTATTTTGCCTTCATGTTGGAGTGATGGTGTGAATTGTTACATATCTTCAGGTTGTCTTAATTGATCATTTTGACACACGGTGGCTGACTGTCTTTCTGACTGATATCATTAACTTATTTATAAGAAGGTCTGGTCAAGGTTGATCATCCCTTCTCTCCACATTCCCTCAGTGGGAAGGAAGCCTCATTCCTGCTGTTAACCTCCATTCTCAATACTATTCTCTCTTTCATTATGGATAAACTGCCTAGGATCCTACCTATCTGTGGCCAGCCTCTCCACTTGTGTTCCACATCTTGACCCCTTTCGTTTATGGAAGGTCATTGCTATAGTTAGTATTTCCTTTCTCTCCTGGATCATTTTATTGCTCCTTTTCTTCTAGAAAACTAGTGCCAGGGATTCTTTTTCCCTAGTTGGTTTTGAAGAAGCACACAGCCACATTGGGAGGATCCTATGACAATATCTGAGGGTGGCCTTTAAGAGTTCATGGCAACCTCCAACCAACAACCCCAAATAAGCTGGGAATTTCAACCCCATAACTGCAGAGAAATAAATTCTGCCAAGTTTGGAAGCAGATTCTTCCCCATCTAAGCCTTCACAGTTAACTGCAGTCCAGTTGAAACCTTGACTACACCTTTTTGAGATCCTGAACAGAGGATGCAACCAACAGAAGCTGAGAGGCAGTAATGTGTGCTATTTAAGCTGCTGAGTTTGTGGAAATTTGTTATGCAGCAATAGATAGCTAGTATATAGGGGATCAATCCAAAACCTAGTCAATAGGAGTTCCAGAAATAGAAAATAGAAATATAAAAAGAATGAAATAATAAATGAAAAATATCAATATTTCTAAAACATTTTTTAAAATATTTTTAGTTATAGACAGAGAACAATGCCTTTATTTATTTATGTGGTGCTGAGAATCGAACCCAGTGCCTCACACTTATGAGGCAAGTGCTCTACCACTGAGCCACAACCTCAGCCCTCAAATATTTTTTGAAATCTAACACCTTAAATTGAAAATGCATAGAAAGATTAACAGATGGCGAGGGGAAAAGATTCATACTAAGACATGAAATTTCATAATAACATAAAATAGCTTAAAAATTTAGAGAAGTGGGCAACAAGAGAATAGGGTGTCTTCAAAAGGAATAAAAATCAGATGGGCATCAAATTTCTTGTCCTATTGCTGGATGCCTTCAGATTTCTAAGGAAAAGTTGTTGTTGATCTGGATTTATATACCAATCCTCACCTTTACTCATATATGAAGGCAAAATAAAGGTATTGTCACACATGAATAACTCAAGAATTTTTCTACTGATTACCCTTCAAAAATAATGAGGCATATTTCAGCAAAAGTTAAAATGAATTCAGAGAAGATATGAGATTAAGAAAGAGGAGAGTAGCCAATTGTTAGAGGGCTGGGGCCTTCTGCAATTCTGAGGCAGCACAAAATCCCTCTTCAAACCCTGATTCTTGCAATCATTCCAGAAAGATTTTAGATGTTGCTCAGAGTAACAGGCATGAGTTTGTTAGGAGGGATAGAAAAAGGGAAAGGGGACACTCCTCAGGGAGAGAGTGGGTCCTTTCTGGGAGGAGAGGGACAGCACACCTCTCCTACCCTTCAGTTTTTTGGGGGGGTCCAGGGAAGTTTCCCACCCAGGTCTTTTAAGTGCCCACTGCACATGACAACTCTAGGTCACCTTGACCGATGCTGACTGATTTTAATTGAAACTTGTTCTTACAGATTTTATGGTTAGGGGGAATTATTTCCCTAAGTTCTGGGATCTGTTCTGTGTAAGGGTCACAAAAGTCCCCACCATCAGAGTAACTGTGCTCTTATTGGCATTTTATGCCTGCATTTCTCCTTAAGACAATAGGTAGTTTGCTGAGGATTGTAACATAACCTGTTAACTTAAGCCAGGCAGGACTGCAGGTAAATTGCTTTTAAAAGAGAAAGCAAATAAGGATCCACACTATGGCCCTGTTTATAGAATTATTCCCTTAACTCCGTGTTCCCACCACTCACATCTGTGTTTTCCCTATTACAATAGTGAAGATTATGTAGCAGACATAGAAAGCAACCTGCTCCAGTTAAAACAAAAGATCAAGGAAGGTCAATGCACTCACCTTGACAAATACCATTAAGAAGCTAGGTTGGGCTGGGTTGTAGCTCATTGGTAGAGCACTTGCCTAGCACGAGTGAGGCACTGGAGTCTATCCTTAGCACCACATATAAATAAGTGAAATAAATGCCCATTGACAACTAAGAAAACATTTTTAGAAAGAAAGACAGAGAGAAAGAAAGACAGAGAGGAAGGAAGGAAGGAAGGAAGGAAGGAAGGAAGGAAGGAAAGAAAGAAAGCAAGCTAGGTGACATTGTGAAAAGAGCAGGCATATGCTTTTTTTTTTTTGGTACTGGGGATTGAACCCAGGGGCACTCCGCCACTGAGCCACATCCCAGCCCTATTTTGTATTTTATTTAGAGACAGGGTCTCACTGAGTTGCTTAGGGCCTCGCTAAGTTGCTGAGGCTGGCTTTGAACTCACGATCCTCCTGCCTCAGCCTCCCAAGTGCTGGGATGACAGGCGTGTGTCACCGCGCCCGGCCTGAGGTGCATGCTTTTCTTAGGAAAAAAACAAAGGCATTTAGAAAGTAAAAGAAAAACAAACTTACCTATAACAAAGTCAGGGTTTGAATATGAAGCTATCTAAAATGTAGTATAAAATTTTGGGCAATTAGTACTGTGTAAAAAAATTATTTGACTTCTACACTTGGTCATATTCTTTCTTCTAGTGTTACAGTTTTTAGTGACACATGAGTACATTTCTTTGTCTTGTAGTGTTAGGGAACAGAGAGGTGAGGATGCTGGGAACACCAGGTTAAGAGAATAATTCTATAAAATGGGCCCACTGTGCTGACTCCCACAGGCTTTCTTTTCCAAGAAGCAATTTCCCTGCAGCCCTGTCTGGCCTCAATGGACAGGATATGTCACATTCCTCAGCAAGCTACCTGTTCACTGCAGGAGAAATGCAGACCCAAGATAATGTCAATGGGAGGGATCCAGGAGACTTTTGTACCAGATCCTGAAACTCTGGAAGATAAGGATAGTTTCTCTTAACCATAAAATCTGTAGGAATGCATGGTTCAGAATCCAATGAGAACCAGTCAGCATGGACCAAGGTGATCCAGAGTCACCATGACAGTGGAGACTTGAAAGTCTGACATCATCTTGCTGTCAGTCAAAAATCAAAAAGTGGACCTGAGCAAGACTCTGGAAACTTCTCTGAAATCCCCAAAAAACTGGAGTGCAGGAGAGGCACATTGTCCTTCTCCTCTCTGAGAGGACCCAAACTCTTCCTTAAGAGTGTCCTCTTTCCCTTTTGCTGTCTTTTCAATAAACTCATTCCTATCACTCTGAGTGACATGTCTGAAATCTTTCTGACTTGATCACAGGAATACAGGTTGAAGGGGGGTCTTCCCATTGCCTCAGTTTCTTGGAAGGCCCCAACTCTATAATAATTGTATTGTTTAATTTAATTCTACAGTGAAAAATATATTCATAATCAAACCATTATAAGTGCTACATGGTGAGTACTCATTTTTAAAAATTAATCTGTAGACCAAGTGAAACTGGTCTTGAAAATCAGGATCAGGTCCTTGTTCCTCTGGTGTTGAAGATTAAATATTACAGCAACAGAAAACAGATTAAAATGTTGTGCTCCCTAGGGGGACTCTCCAGCGCCAGCCATCGGATTGTCAGGCCCACCCTAATCCCTTCCCTTCCTACATACCCACCCTAATCCCTAATCCTGTCCCTTTCTATAGACCCACCCAAATTCCTTTCCCTTCCTGTAGAGTCCCTCCCCTCCCTATAAACCCACCCTAATCCCTTCCCCTCCCCATAATTGCTGGCGACAAAGAACTAATGCGAGGTCCCTGGGCACCCCACTTTTAGGAGTAAGGGCGATCGTGCTGGCCAGCTAAAAAAATAAAGGCTTCTTTTGGCTTTATGTGACCGGCTTGGATGATCTTATTTTTGTTGGGTACAACATAAACACTCGAGAAACCCTGAGGCAAGAGCAAAAGTTTTATTTAAAGGAGAGAGAGAGAGAGAGAAAGCGGGGTGGGGGGGGGGGGGCACTCCTCCAGAGAGGAGAGGATCCAGATCTGATACCAGAGGGACTGGGGGTGTCCTGCCACTTTATAGATTTTGGTTTCCTTTCTTCTTATGTCTGCTCCTCTCATCTTGCCTACATAACCAAAAGTGACCCAAAGGGCAGGAAGACAGTTGTCCAGGGAGTGTTGCTTATGTTGGAAGTTATAATCCTTCCCCTCCCCTGGAGGTTGTTAGCAATCAGGTGACAGGGAGTGGTATCTACCCCTTTCCTTTTCTTTCATAATCAGCTACCTGTCCTTTGCCCCCAGCTAACTAGCATGAATACATTAATTAAAATTGGAGAAATGACCACAAAAACCAATAATGTAAAAATAAGATATTTACAGAAGTTGGGAGGTATATAATGAGAATTAAAGAGATGTGGAAAAGCGAATGAAAGAGTTAAAAATGACATGTTCAGCCAGAGGAAAAAGTTGTGCTCCATTTGTGTACAATGTGTCTAAATGCATTCGACTGTCATGTATAACTAATTAGAGCAAATTTAAAAAATTAAAAATTTAATTTAAAAAAAAGGAGTTAAAAATGACTACATTGGGGCTGGGGATATAGCTCAGTTGGTAAAGTGCTTGCCTTGCAAGCACAGAGCCCTGGGTTCAATCCCCAGCACCGCAATAAATAAATAAATAAATAAATAAATAAATAAATAAATGACTACAGTGAATTGGGAGGAGAGAGGAGGACTGGTAATGGTTGTGTAGGTAAAGGATCCAGTGGGAACCAAATCTAGTCTGAGAAAGATGTCTTGGGCATCTGTTACGTTTTGGATGTGAGGTGTCCCCCAAAAGCTCATGTGTGAGACAATGCAAAAGGGTTCAGAGGAGAAATGATTGAGTTGTAAGAGTCTTAACACAATCAGTGATTTAATCCGCAATGGGATTAATTTAAGTGATAGTGTGTGGCTGGAGGAGGTGGAAATTGGGGTGTGACTATGGGGTATATATTTTGTATCTGGAGAATGGAATCTCTCTTTGCTTCTTGATGATGTGAGCTGCTTCCCTCTGCCACACTCTCCCACCATGATGTTCTGCCTCACCTCAACCCCTGAGGAATGGAGCCGGCCTTCTATGGATTAAGACCTCTGAAACCGTGAGCCCTCAAATAAACTCTTCCTCCTCTATGGTTATGCTGGTCAGGCCATTTAGTCACAGCAGCAAAAAAGCTGACTAAAACAGCATCTTTTTCTAATTTCCATAAGGACTGGGTGGGAACCGAGGAGCTGCCACTATGTTTGAACCAAGAATCCAATCCACTGAGATTCTGCCCTCTCCCCACCTAAATGCTCAAGGTAACAAGGTAATGGTGAGTGTGTTGGGGGGAGTGTTGCTTCCCTAGGTGTGGGAATCACAAAGACCCCATTCTCCTCCTCATTCTGGATTGGAGTTCTCAAAAACCTCTCATTTCTACAAAGGCTGAAGTCTTTTCAACCCTGCACTCTCTCCATTCTTTCTCTCTTTTAGGCAGAGTAATTCCCCTCAATCAGCCCTGGCCTAGTCAAAACAAAAGCCAGGAGGAGGGGTGTCTTCTCGGTGCTTGGCAACCGTTACTTCCTGCGGTGCCACACAAAGGCACCCCGTGGCAGGCTGGGAACACAAAGGCCTGGCTATCTTCTAGGATGGGGGAGGTAAACACACTGGGGTAGCTAGACTGAGAAGCAAACTGATACTTTCAAAGAACAATTTTACATCATCTTTTCTCCTCATCTCTCAAGCAATTATGGGTCTCTGAAAAGAAAATCCTGAAATCCCTACCCCAATGCAGTCCAAGAAAGCCATGTCTGGGCTTCGCAGATGTTAAGTCCACCACCAGTCACCAGGTAGTAGATGAGGGATCTTCCCCAGACGTCCTCAGGCCTCGGCAGGGGAGCCTCTGCCTGCTGTGATCCACAGTGCTGAGCCCCAAGTGGGGAAGGCATCAGAAGAAAAAGACAATCAAATTGAAGCAAAAATAAATCTGGTTCCCTGAATGGAGACTAAGTTCTGAGAATTCAGAGGCTGTGCCTTGGGCAAAGAGTCTGTGGAAGTTGTCAGAATCAAAATGGAGCCACCTGTGTCAAACCTAATGAATGAATAAATAAATAAATAAATAAATAAAGCTGGGCAGTTATGAAGGAAGGGATCTCATGTACATATATGCCTAATAACAAGAGCTAGCACCAAAGACTCTCAGAATCACAATCTTGCACAAAAATACTTCTTGCAAGAACATCTGCCCAGCAACATCCTATTTAACCATGAATTTACAATATTTTTGATATTAACCCATAGCCAAGAATCATTATTTCAAAATCAATTGGTATAACCCTCCTAATTTCACTTTTAAAAACACTTATCTTCTTTTAGTTCCCTGAATATGCTCAAAGGTTACTGTGGCATCATCTTCCCATTGCATTGCAATGTTTATTCCTGAATACATGTATTAATCTTTGGAGAATCTCTCTCTGATATTTATTTATTTATTTTTTGCTATTGGGGATTGAACCCAGGGGCACTACACCACTGAGCCAATACCCAGCCCTATTTTGTATTTTTTATTTAGAGACAGGGTCTCACTGAGTTGCTTAGGGCCTCGCTAAGTTGCTGAGGCTGCCTTTGAACTCGTGATCCTCCTGCCTCAGCCTGGCTCTCTGATATTCAGATAGACAAATCCCCAAGAAATCTAGACTTTGAAGTTTTAACCCCAGGCCTAAGAATGTGGCCATACTGGGAAAAGTATCCCTAAAGGTGGAGAGTTATTAGTTAAGAATTGGGGGAGTGTGGATTCTTAATCCCAAATGACTGGTGTTCTTAAAGAAGAAATTTGGAGACAGACACACAGAGGGAGAATACCCTATCCTGCCTCAAGACAAGGAACCACAAGCAATTTGGACAGAGGTCTGGAATAGAAATTTCTAGCACCTTAAGGGGAAGTGTGGCTCTCCTGACACCTTGAGCTTCAACTCATAGCCTGCAGCAATGTGAGACACTAAGTTTATGCTATTTAAGCTACTCGTTTATAGTACTTTGTTTTAGTAGTCCTGGGAAATGAACACATCTTGGCTATTTCATCAGTTGATATCATTTCTGGCCTTGGATATCTGTCACTGTGTGCTATCTACTTAATACTCCCACTTCCAGCCAAGGCCTCTGGTGGCTCATTTTCTGATTGACTTCTGCCAGAGGCTTTTCCTAACACCAATCCTAGGAGCTTAGTCTAGAACTCAAGTAGCTTGGCTATGTTGGAATACAGTGGGGCTGCCCTTTATATTCCTGGAAAAAGTTTATTTTTGAGAAAAATTCAGAATCTAAGACAGGGACCTTAAAGATGACCATCCATGTTATGCATTCTCCTGGTATTTATAGCAAAATTGCTTTCAAAAACCCTAGAAAGGTAGTCTTTGTGTTTTTCTGACATTTTTATTAACATCTCACCTTGTGTTTGCCCAGGAGTTTTGAAGCATTTTATAGGTCTTTTAAAAAGTATTATTTTTCAAAACCCACTGATTTTCCCCAAATCAACAGTAACAAATGAAAGTTCTCACTGAGCCTTGCTGATCAATTCTCCAAAAGAATTGTGGGATTCAACTTTACGGATTGCAATCAAATCACGGATTGCTCAAGAATTCAAATACAATCATGGCACCACAAAGCTCTCTGTCCCTTCCCCAAATTCTTAAAGCTCCATTGGTATAGGGGCTGCTTCTGATTCTTTACCTCTATGTACTCCCAAATTCATGTACTTCCTGAAACTTCAGATGGTAACCTTATTTGGAAATAGGACCAGTGAAGATACAATTAGGGTTTTTAGTGACTGGCATGCTTATAAGAAGAAGAAAAAGGACATGAGACAGACAGGGATATACAGAGAGAAAGCCAAGTGACGATGTTCAGACAGAGATGGAAGAAATGTGTCTTAAAGCCAAGGAATGCCAAGGTTAGCCAGCAATCTCAGAAGGTGGAAGATGTGAGGAAGAGTTCTTTCCACGATTTCTCAGAGAGAATAGGGCCCTGGTGACACCTTGACTTTACACTTCCAGCCTCCAAAACTGATAGAATAAATTTCTGTTGTTTTAAGCCACCCAGTTTGTAGAACTTAGTTCTAGGAAACTCTCACGAGTCTCATGCAATGGTCCCTTTTCCTCTGTCTTTTAGATCATCCAGAACAATCCATTTGTCTGGACTTCAGCAAAACAAAAGCAAGAAGAGGTTTGCTTCCTTAGTGCTAGATCACTGCTTCCAGGCTACTGTGTCACATGTGCATGTAGCTGCACGCGCGCACACACACACACATTGAAGGGGAGGAAACTTGCTGCTCTTAGATGAGTCTTTAGATTCCAATATTCCAATTTTCTGCTTCCATATATATATTTGAACTCCACAAGTCTGGTATTGTTGTGCACACATTAAGGGATTAATGTTTTAAAATATGCACACGCAAAACACTGCTTCAGTCACTTACAAGAGCTACAATGGGTCTGTGCATTTTATTCACCAGAAGTGGTCATCACCCCTTCTCTGCAGACACAGAGCCCAGTTAAGCATGCAGGTGCTTTTTAGTTAACAGATTCCTTTGGCAGCCTCACACTTCTTCCTGGGTTCCTGGTGGAAAGTTTTGATGTAAAGAACAAAGGGCACAGGACAAGAGAGCAGTGAAAGCAACAGGCCCTGAGGCCTCCTTGGAGCCTCACATGAACTGAAGCAGAGAAAGAGAGGCCTTCAGGCAACCGCTGCAGTCCCTCAGCCTCAGGCCTGAGCATGTCCTATGCACAGAGCTTTGCCTTATCTCCCCACAACTGAGCTGGGACCAGGTTCCACCCTGTGCCAAATCTGCAGACAGGTTGACACAAAGAATAACCTACAGCAGCTCTCAACTCAGGGACCCAGGGCTGGCCTCCTGCCACCTCTGCCACCCACCCGCTTGCCTACGCCCAGAAGCCACCTCCTCTCACCGTTGGACTCCACAGTAGTACTCGTGGTACAGCTGTTATACCCGACAGAAATAAGATCATCCAGGCCAATCACGTAAAGCCAAAAGAAGCCTTTATTTTTTTATTTTTTTTAGCTTGCCAGCCACCAACTCCCATACACCTAAAAGCGGTGTGCTGGGGGAATCAGGATGTGTCTTAGTTCTTTGTTGCCAGCATTTATAGGGAGGGGGAATGGATTAGGGTGGGTGTATAGGGAGGGAAGGGATTAGGGTGGGTAGGAAGAGAAAGGAATTTGGGTGGGCTACGGGGAGGGGAAAGGATTAGGGTGGGGCTGACTTTCTCTGCTGATGGCACTCGAGAATCTTTTTGGGGAATATAACATTCCCCACTGGTCTTATCCACACTAACAAATCCTTGTTTAGGAAACTAGTGGTTTTTCTGTTTCCAACTTCCCAGGCTCTGATGGATTCCATTCTTAATTTGACCAGATTTCTTATTCTATACTAATTGCCTGTCCTCAATTAGGAACTTTTCACTGCTGTAAGGAGAGGAGGTGAAGACCACTCTGGCTGCTTCTGAGCTGGAAGGGGGCGGAGTCTGAGGAAGCAGTTTGAAGTTCCTCTTAGAAATCTGGTCAATGAGGGGTCTAGGGTAGAAGTCTGCTTGGGAAGAGCAGGTTGTAAAGTCATCTGGGGTGGGTGCTTCTATGAGAGAGAAACAAAAAGACATAAGCACCGAAATGAGATTAATACAGAGTAAATGTTGCAGCATCTGGAATATGTCAATGAATATCATGAACAGGATAGAAGTCAATCTCTCACCAGGTGGAAGAACTGAGAAGTTGTTCCCATAACAAGGCCTATCAAAGACTGGAGAGGTCGAGGCTTTTATTTGGGAACCTTAACATTAGATAATCATACTAGTGAACATAGATTAAGCCTACCTGTGCAGCTCAGGAAGATCTATAGGCCTTAAACTGACTAAAAATTTCTGACTCTGGCAGTTTCTATTTTTTTTTTTTTTTTGGTACTGGGGATTGAACCCAGGGGCACTCCACCCCTGAGCCACATCCCCAGCCCTATTTTGTATTTTATTTAGAGACAGGGTCTCACTGAGTTGCGTAGGGCCTCGCTAAGTTGTTGAGGCTGGCTTTGAACCCGTGATCCTCCTGCCTCAGCCTCCCAAGTGCTGGGATTACAGGCGTGCGCCGCTGCACCCAGTTTCTTTTGATAGTTATCAGATACATTTGCCTAAGAATCTCTCTTTTGTAGTCTCCAGTCCTATTCTAGGGGCTAACACAAGTACATCTTAAGTTACTTTAAACTATTGTTTCTTTTAAATGCACAAGAATGTCTATGGTTTGTTTTAACTGTTTTGCTAGGTGTTTAAGATCAAACTGGTCAAATTGAACTGTTCCTGTCTCTTAAGAGTCAGCTGAGTTCCCACAGGGGTCACTAGTGGGAATTTGAGAGTAGCTTCTTAGCTCTTTTAGTGCCATTTGCTAGGTTAGTCCTTGTTGAGGTGGCTACAGCAGCGGCATTGATTTCCTCAGTCTGTCTGTGGCAGTGGCGCCTGTGCTCTGCACCTGTTGACAGTGGTTCTTGCATCCTGGAGGTGGCATTGGCAATGGCGCTCCTGTGCTTGGGTGGTGGCAGCTCCTGCATTCCAGCAGCTCCTTCACGGCAACTCCTGTTGCCTGGATGCAAGGGGGGTGATGGCTACAGTGACCATAGCTCTTGTGCTCAGGGGCAGGCAGCAGCACTCCTCCTGGGTTCCAGCAGCTCCAAGGCAGTGGCTCCTGCCTTGTGGATAGCTGACAGCTCTTTGCTTCTCTTCATGGCAAAGAGAAGCTGGTCCCTGCTCACTCTCATCAGCCCCAGGAGGGCAGGGGTTGAGCCTGTCTGCCTCACTGCTGTACTTCCTTCTTCATGGTGCTCAGCAATTTCTGCTGGGTCTCCAACTCTGGGGGGCAAGCCTGGAATGCATGGGTGATCACGTGGTGAGAGCAGCCAGGACTGTATTCCCTTTTGCTCACTTACCCATGGGGACCATAGCCAAGCCCTGAGAAGCGTCCATTCAGATTGGGTTCTGTCTTGGACAGCTCTGAGCTCTGGTGGTGGTAGCATCTGGGTTCCAGTGGCTCTTGTGCTCTGGCTGTGGTGGTGACAGTGGTAGTTCCTGCAACCTGGAGGCTGATGACAGCCGGTGTTTCCTCGACTCTGGACGCAGTGATGCCTTCTGTGCAACATAGAAACCAGGCGGTGTCTTTTGCCCACTGGCTGCATGGAGCAAAGCTCTGAGTTCTGGCAGCAGCAGCGTTGACTCTCTGGCTCTGTCTGTGGCAGCAGTGGCTTTTCATCCTCCAGTGAGTCTCATCAATCTCCCTGATCAGGAGGTCATGTGACCCAGAGTTGCAAAGCTTCTTAGAGAAGTTCTCTTGTTCCCTGGATTTAGGTTGACTCTGAGGGCAAGAGCCAAAACTGGTTTTCTTGGCCCTCCTGTGTTTTAATCTCAATTTTTAAGTTTGATCTTAAACATCCAGCAAGCCAGTTTCACCAGTTATAAAGTAAGAGTACTGGGCTTTAATTTTAATGTCTATAACTTTGCAATTATTTACTCCCTTTTGTCTAACTGGGGTTTATATTATCTCATCTGCTCTATAGGTGATGGCTTAGTATTTCAAATTAATTTAGGTTGCTCTTGAAGCAGTACTTCTTCAAACATTAACCAGGCATCAGTTATAGAGCTTACAAGGAAAATACAAAATAGAATTAACAACAGTAAAAACATATCTAGTTTGTGTAATAGTCATCTTAAATTCTGCTTGAGTTATATATCATATTCCCTATTTGATATCACAGTAATTTTTACAACAAAAAACAATCTTTTGAATATAACTTTAAATGAGCCAAAAGTTGACTTATTTTGGAAACATTTTGACTTGTAGCAGGGTGGGAGGCAGACCCTTATTTCAGGTAAGGCAGGGCCTTTTACAATCTTAGGCAGAGTGTTCCAGATTTGAAGTTATTTTTGCCTCCTCTTAGAACATCATTTTACACAGTTTACATGTATTGTTTCCTGAATCTATGTGAATAATTGTTAAAACAATATATTGCATTTAAAACAAATCAAGGAAAGGCTGAGAGCTTTTAACTTTCCTTTTGTGTGGCAAAGTGACCAAATTTTTTTATGTTTCACGATATTAACCTTTAAACAAATCAGGCTCTCACTAACTTTATTTATTTAATTTTTTTAAAAATATTTTTTAGATATCGATAGACCTTTATTTTATTCTTTTATTTATATGTGGTGCTGAGAATTGAACCCTGTGCCTCATGCATGCTAGGGAAGCACTTTAACCACTGAGCCACAACCCCAGCCCCTCACTAACTTTAAATACATTTGCATTTAAATTTTGATCTCAGTGGAAAAAGTAACAAATTTACATATACCCTATTGATAGCAGGTTCTGTTACAGAACATTAAATGATAAAAATAAGTCCCCAATAAAATTTGTCATTCCTATAAGTTTGAAATTACCAACACAGATAAGTTTAATTTGGAGAACAGCAGCTTGACAAATTCTCTGCTCTAAAGACTTGTGTATCTGGAAGATATGAACACAATGGTATTGCAAAGAAGAATAATAGCATAATTATCTTGATGTTAACCAAATTTAGTTTTTTTAAGAAAAATTTAGACTCTGTAATGTAGTACAATACTTTAACAGTTATTTAACCAGAATTGTATAAACCCCAATTTTTAAGACTACTTGCTCTAAAGAATAAAACTTAACAGACACAACGTTAAGAGTAAATTAGTGTTTTTAAAGAAATTCTTGTCATTTTGACATTGATTACACTTTGGTTTATATTAGCCCATTAACATTTGACCTTAGGGGAAAACCTTAAACAGTTTCTAATTGATGGTCTCACATACATATAACCACTTAGTTACACAAAAACTTGTTGGAATTTGCCCTTTACCTACACACAGACTTTCTTACCCAGAAACATTTTCTTTTTCCTTTTACTGAATATATTTTCATACCTCGAACCTTCTATTTTCCCTTTCCAATCTGTTGACTCCTTTTTGTTCATATTCTAAAACAACTCCTATGAAATTTCTGAATTTAGATAAATTATTCCATTTTAATAAGATGAAATATTTATGTTATTTATAGCACTTTAATTGAATCACAGCTGAAACTTTTGGATTCCTTTGTATATGGAATTGTACTTGTTAGGATTTCACTCTTAGTAACCTTACTTTTAGTGATGATATAAAATAATTTTAAATCCTTTTATTTATCAATCCATGAAAACACCAATAATGTTACCCTATGGAATTTAAGGTGTTAAGGGTACTCGATGTTATTTAACAGCATTTTAACTTTATAAATTAACCAGGTGTCTCTAACAAACATATTTGACAGGTTTTTGAATACTTAAGAGCTCTGTAACAGGCTTTTGTTATTCTTTCTGGGTGGAGGAGGCACATGTCATTTACATATTGCAAAATAATTTGCTGTGGGGGGCTGTAACACTGGGGGGGGGGTTGGACCTGGTTTCTTCTCCCCCTTGCCCTGTGGGAGGGCGAGAGGGTGGGTGCCAGAGGGAGAGTGCTGGGCACTCCCCCCCTGTTATTTTCCCCCTCCCGAGGGGGGATTAGGAAATGACTTTGGCGAGGGTTCACCACCGGGGTGGAGAGCAAGACCCCAGATTCGAAGGGACACTTTTTCTCTCCCAGACAGCCTGTCTGGTCGCACCGTTGCACCCACGCACCGCCCAGCTGATGGAGGGCCGGAGGCAACATGACTCCGGGCTGCGTGCTGTGCGAGGCAGCTCACTGGAGGGCAGTGGGGTGGAGGTGGCCCAGAAAAAGACACAGGGGTGCAGATCTGCAGGAGCAGCACTTCCCAGGCATCCTCCTCTCTCCGCCAGGCGCACACGACCACATGCCAACCTCACGGCAGCACTCGCGCCCTTTTTTCCTCTCTGGCCTCCACTCCCAGGTGGCGGTGGGCAGGGGGTTCTCAGGCCGTCATCAGGGTCATCGTGGGGGCCACCCGACAGCGGTTTGCCTGCCTTCGCCCAGGCCTGCGCACATGGTCCCTCCCCTGCCCTCCCTCAACCTGTCTGCCCAGACCAGACTAACAAGACAAATACAGACAGACAACGACCAGACTGGACCCCACGAAGGAGGCCCACCAGACTGGACCCCACGAAGGAGGCCCACCAGACTGGACCCCACGAGGGGGCCCACCAGATTGAATCCACGAGGGGGTCCACCAGACTAGGCCTCACGAGGAGGCCTACCAAGGTACAGGAGCGACGTCTTGCCCTGACCGGGGCCTGGTGTAAGTGACTGCATCCAGTCTGACCACCTCCTCCAGATACAGATAGCTGACTCACTGAAACAGACAGGATACCAGGTGGCTTCGTCCAGAAGAGCATTCTGAAGATGGGCTGGAGTCCCCCCAAGAGTGAGGCTGAGGCACATCTCTCAGGAGCTCCCCTCTACTCAGGGTAGGGCTCCCAAGGCAACCATCACAGGAGGTCAATTTAGGCATGAGGGCTTGGAGAAATCAAATCTCGGTGGAACCTCCAAATGTTATACCTGACGTAAATAAGATCATCCAAGCCGATCACGTAAAGCCAAAAGAGGCCTTTATTTTTTAATTTTTTTTAGTTGACTGCCACCAACTCCCATACACCTAAAAGCGGTGTCCCGTGGGATCGTGCCTTAGTTCTTTGTTGCCAGCATTTATAGGGAGGGGAAGGGATTAGAGCGAGTCTATAGTGAGGGAAGGGATTAGGGTAGGTGGGAAGGGAAAGGCATTTGGGTAGACTACAGGGAGGGGAAGGGATTAGGGTGGGGCTGACTTTCTCTCCTGATGGCACTCAAGAATCTTTTTGGGGAATATAACACAGCCTTGCCTCTGATTCTGGAATCCTTCTCCCAAAGAAAAGAACATTTTCCTTCCTTCCCATTCATTCTTATCCTGACCTCAAAGTTCTTATTTTTGGTCTGTCGTTCTGCCCCTTCCAAGGATGCTATTTCTGTTTGCTTCATGGGGCTGTATCCCCAGTCTAGGGAGGTGGGGAATGGCCTTCTTGGCACCACTAGACAGTGATAAGCAGACATGGTAGACCAGCAAGGCGTAGTTCCCAGGAGAGTGACTCAGCCTGGTATTAGACACCTGTGAGCCATCAGCAGATCACCTCTGATTAGCCTGACCAAATCTAATCTAGTGTCTTTTCTTTTTCAGAGTGGACTATACTTTTTGGAACAGTTTCATGTTCACAGGAAAATTGAGCAGAAAGCATAAAGATTTCCTGTATTTCCCCAAACTCCATCTCCCTGACTACCAACATCCCCCACCAAAGTGGGGCATTTGTTATAGCTGGTGAACCCACACTGACACACGTTTAGGGTCACTTTTGGTGTTTTATTTTCTGCGGGTTTGGGCAAATGTATAAAGACATACCCCACCATTATAATATCATGCATAACAGTTTCACTCTCCTAAAAATCCTCTATGTTCCCTCCTTCCCCATTAAGCCTGCTTCACCACCGATTCTTTATTGTCTCCATAGTTTTGGCCTTTTCCAGAATGTCATAGAGTTGAAATCATGCCATATGTAGCCTTTTCAGATTGGCCTTTTTCACTGAGTAATACATATTTGAGTTTTCTCAAAGTATTCTCCTAGACTGAGCTCCAACTGCTTTTGTAGGATTTTTCAACTGAGAAATGCAGGTTGGGTCTGTCTGTTCCTCCTGCAAACCACAGGTCTCAAGTTCAACTCAAGATTAGTCGCTGTCCTTCCATCTAGTATCAATCTAGTTTAGAATAAGAATTCAGGAATAAGAATACTGTCAGAGATTACATTGATGTATTTATTTGAGCTTAAAACAAAGCTTAAGCATTTCCTGATAGAATATGTATATTTTTGTCACTGAGGCCTATTAGGATATGTAGCAGACATTATACATAGATTGAATCTGTAGTTCCTATTTTAACTCATATATTATAGAATATATACATTATACAGTACCCTGGAAAATACAGAGTCTGCAACTATTTAAACTTATGGTAAAACATTTAGACAGCAGCTTTAAAATGTATGAAAAAGGTTTTTTGTTTGTTTGTTAGTTTGTTTGTTTTTACAAGGATTGAACATTCTTTTATGGGGTTTATGAACAAAATGTTTTGAGGACCTCCACCTAGACTCAACTGAGTGAAGAAGCAAAGCTGGCTTCATATCTCACACATCAGTTACTCCTCATGACACTATGGTAGGAAAACAGAATATACTCATTACCCAGAATAATCCAGAAAATATTCATTCTACTTCCTACCATATGTTAACTAAGGCAGAGAAGTGCATAATGAATATTAGGATGATGGTTAAAACAAGATTGTGCTCAGAATATGTTTTGTAGCTATTCATCATTGAATTCTCTAACCATGACAAATTTGGGCATGATGTGTATTCTTAATTTCCCACAATGATGTTTAAATGTTTTATCATATAGAAAAAAAAAATCAGAAAGGAACTACCTGCAAGAATAAGGGAGGAATTATACTTACTAATGTTTGATGTCTGTCTTCCTCCTATTCCTCACCCACCCCCTTGATCTTGGACAAGCTGCTTTCTTCCTTGGTGGTCCTTTGTTAGATGGCACAAAGCAAGACTTGGCACCTACAGGGCCCAGGGCACAGGTTCTGTGGCACAAGTGATTTGGACTTCAATGCTTTTTGACAATTTTAAAAAGCAAGATAAAGTGAACTTAATAATTCTGCAACCTAATTATTAATGGTTTTTTCATAAACTGAAGTTGCTGAATAGGTCACTTGTGGTTAATTATTTAATCATGTAGGGCTTCGGTTTCCCTACTTGTCAAAAGGGGATACTGAGCACTGAGCTAGACAGTCTCAGTCTCTGAAGCCACCCTCAGTCCTTCCATGGGATTCTTGGTCATTTCCTTATAAAGCTCAAGAGAAGAAATGATCAGGAATCAGTTTACTCATTCAATCATGATTGTGCATCAGAAAAAAAGAAATCTCTCCTGAGTGCTGAACAAGTTCGGTTGTGAGTAGAATACTCCTCCCAGGAATAGTGTTCTGGAAATAAATCAAGAAAGGTGTCTGGGTGTTGCTCTTCTCTGAAAGGTGCTCACTCTGAATTAACATGTTTGTAATTGTTAGGTTTCTTAGACATTCTGATCTTTGAGCCTGGCTTTTCTCTTATTTCATTGTGGAATGTTTAATTAAGGGATAGAAAGATCATTCAGAGAACAGTGCAGTTTGTATGAAATCTGTTTTCTCCACAAAGGGCATTAGAATAGATTATGTGTACTGTGGAAAGGATTAAGACAAATTGTAATGAAGGTGAAGTTTTGAAAAGAGAACAAATTCTGGTTACTGGTGAGTTTTGCGGTGCAGAGCTGGAGACAGGCTCTGGGAGAGGGTGCTGTCCCTGATGACCTACCCATCACAACCGATGAGTTCTAGGTCTTTTACCTTTTCCAGAAGACAGATATAATTTGCTGTTTGCACCTGTCTGGTAGAAGTTAGGGGAGCAAGAATAAAAGCACTGCTTTTGTCCAGTCAATGAATCATATATAAGAACTCCAACAGTGAGGAAGAGTTTAGACAGCTTGCCTGCACATCAGAGCTCCCAGAGCCCCATGCCCAGCAGGTTGTTTTGAGAGCAGATTGTGAGGATGTGTTTATTTCTATGTGGCCAGAGAAAAAGAGAAAACTACTCCCTCCCACTCTTTTACCTGACTCCTATTCATCAGGAAATGTTCTACAGTAATAAAGATTGAAGTGACAAAGTACCTCAGCCTGGGGCAGACCACTTTATGGTGCTCTTCACTTGGGGAAGTCTGGCATTTGACAGAGGCACCTCTTCGCCGCTTAGAAGTTGCTGTGAAGTTAGAGTTAGCCAGTTGAGGGATGGAGGCCTAGAAACTGCCTCATAAATCTTTTTGTAGAAATTCTAAAATGTTCCAGTGTAGGATGATGACACATTGAGGTCTCAAGAATTACATTAAAATTCCTTCCCAGAGTGACCCTTCCATGTGCAGGACAGCCTCAAATGGGAATTTCTGTGACCCAGATTCTGCTTCAAATCTGGGTACAAGCCAGAATGAATTCAGAATTCTGTGGACAATGAAAATTATGTAAACCTAAGGAGGCCATTTATAACTAAAAAGAAAAAGCAAAGTGCTCTTACTGAACAGTGTTTGGGATCTGGGAAGCTGTGGAAAGATGAATGCTGAGTGTGATGTGATAA
This sequence comes from Glaucomys volans, assembly GCA_020662805.1. NCBI lineage: Eukaryota > Metazoa > Chordata > Mammalia > Rodentia > Sciuridae > Glaucomys > Glaucomys volans. The sequence goes on from JAJEJO010000367.1 coordinate 19,299, forward strand.
GAAAGAAATCTAGGGGGGATAAGAATAATAGCAGAATGAGATAGACATCATTGCCCTGTGTACATGTATGAATGCACAGATGGTGTGACTCTACTTTGTGTACAACTAGAGAAAAAACAGCTGTACTCCATTTGTGTACAATGAATCAAAATAAATAAATTTAAATAAATAAATAAATTTTTCTCAAAAAAAAGAAAGAACTCTAGATCAAAGATATCAGTCTTTGCAATTCACATTTAGACAAAAATGGGTATATTAGAATCAAGAAATGGTCAGGCACAGATGCCATGAGGCTAGACAGATAGCTTGGAAATGTCTCTGGTTCTTCCACAAGAATGGTTTCTATCTGTTTCTATCACTTCACTTTGCTAGGCTCACAGTAAATATTTGAATGAAGGATGAGTCTTTGAATGAATGCCAATCTTCCCAATTCTCTAGGGCTCAAGAGCACCTGGGGAGGCATAGATACCAAACAAACAAGCAGATAACAAAACTGTACAGAGCAGTTAACAAGAGCAGCTCCCAGGATTCAAGTAGCTCTTTCTCTTCCCAATACACTAGACCCTGGCAGCAACTTGGAGATTCTCTCCTCTGTCCATTGCAATGGAAATCTGCTCTTCCCTTCATCTATCAAAAGGGGGCAGCAGAGAAGAGAAAATTCAAGTTCATGACCCTATGAGCTAAGCCACCCCACCACCACAAATATCTCAAAGCAGATTTTCCAAGCTATATTGCAAAAGTTAATGGTATTTTGGTGGGGGGAATTAAGAAGCCAAAATCCAAAAATGTGCCTACACATCTATTCTGCAAAATGTCTTAGATACCGTGTCTTTCTGATGTTCTGAGAACAGCATACAATATGAAGAATTTAGCAATCTTTTTGGATGAGACATCCCCCTCACTTTTTTAGTTGCTTCAGATACCTATTACAGCTCGAGGGATCACGCAGGCTCTGCAGAAGACAAGCTTGGGAGTGCCATCCTAGCAAATCCATTCCTATCTTCATGCTGAAGTTGATTATCTCAGCCTTTAGATATCTACTCTATTTACCAAGAAGGAGAGGAATAGAGCTTGAACCAGTGCTATTTCATGGGTTAGAAGGTCTAAAGATGAAGCATGAACAATATGGTATTTCCCAGTCCTTATACTCACTGCATCTCTTTCTGGGTTGCTGTCTTATTACCTGCCCTGGGAGGAAAGGGCAGCTCCCAAATTTTCATCTGAGAGTTAGAGATCTCACCAGTTGGGTATGTGGCTCTCTGAAATGTTGAGTCAGGTCATGCTTTTGTAAATATTGGAGATGTGTGGAGCTTTCTGGTTTATCACCACTGAATCAGTTGCCAGTCCACTGTCATATGCTGCTTCCATCCTTGTTTAGAAAGAGAGAGCATAGTTTGAATGGACAAATAAATAGATTGAGCATTAACTCAGTTCTATTAGTTGCTACTGCTCTGAACTTGGGGGACTGATTATATTTATATAGTACCTTCACAATTTTTAAGGCATATCAAATATTTTATCTGATTTCATCTTAACTAAAATCCTTTGAGAGAGTGTATGTTAGAGAAATTTTAGGCTCTGGGTAACATAGCCAACAATGAATTTATTGCTTGGCTTTATAGATTGGCTCATAAAACCCATGACAATAGAAGGAGACCAACAGAGTAGAGGAAAGGGATCAGGAGGGAGGTGAGGGGACATGGGGAAGTACAGGGGGACAAAATCTGCTAAATTATGCTCATCCATGTACTAATAAACCACAGTGAATCCTGCTTATAAACATAATTATAATGCACTAATTAAAATAGTAATAATAATGATAATGATAATAATAGAAGTGAGATCAGTAGAGTAGAGAAAGTAGATTAGAGGAGGTAAGAAGGGAGGGAAAGGGAAGGTACTGGGGAAGGTATAGCATAATGAATTATGTACAATTATAATGTGCCAATTTTAAAAAAGATAGGTTCATAGAACTAAAGGGAAAAATAGGAAGAACTAGTCTTGGGAAGAACCAGGTTAGTTCAAGAAAATAGGAACTAGAAGACGGTCTTTTCTGAGTTCTGCCACTGGGAATCACTGCTCCACCCATTCTTGTGCCACCTCTCAGACCTACATCCCAGGACACAATATCTGATTTTCACAACAGACCACCACAAGCCTACATGTTAGCCAGGGAGTGGTGTAGGATAACTGGCAGGCAGTCACAAATCTGCCCCTTGCCTAGGGGATAGTGCACAGTCATTGAAAGATTCATAAAAAATGACATACCATTGCCCCAAAGAACATTTCAGGAATATTTCCCAAATGAGGAAGCTTGGCTTCTGAGCAAACGATCAGCAGCTTTTTTCAAGGCAAATGTGCGTGTCCCTCCTGTCAAGGAAATGAAGAAACTGAGCCGGGAGATGTTTGACTTGCCCAAAGTCATGTGAATAATAAAGATCCAACAGTAGACTTTTTATTATCTTATTCTTGAATCTGTGTTTTTCAATTATTACTTTATACTTCTGTGGAGTGCCCGGGGGGCAACAAGAGCTACCATTTATTGAGGGTCACTATCATCACATCCTTATTTAGACACCTCGGTATATTAATTCATTTAATCCTCACAAGATCCCTAGAGCTGGGTACTATTATTATCCCATTTTAGAGATGAGAAATCTCAGGTATAAAGAGGTTCCATGGCGAGAATGAAAACCAAAACTAGTCCTAGAACTTATTTTCAAAATGATGCAGCAATGAAACGACACAAGGTCAAATTAAAATTTCATGGTACACACATTCTTCTCCATCATTCTCTCCTGTATTTCAACAAATATTTAGTGAGCACGGCATGGTTTCAGACAGGCTGCAGGGCTCTGGAGGAGTGTGAACAAGGTGGCCATGATCTTGCTTTCACAATATTTACAGACTGAAGGGGAAACAGTAGTAAATTGCTACAGTACAGCACTCTCTGCCCCATGCTCTCTCAGTTCTGGCAATATGCACCCTGGAAGCAGAAAGGAGGGGTACCTGGCCCAGTCTGGGGAAATGGAAGTCAGAAAAGACCAGAGCACCTGGCAAAGGGGAATGGGTCGGGAGCGACTAGGGAGGGAAAAGAATATACTGGCCAGTCCCTGGGGTAAAACATAGCTGGACCTCAAAGAAACCCCACACTAAGGACATACTCATATGGCCGTAGAGTTCCACCTTTCTGCTTCACTCTGGGAGTTTCCATTCTCTCACTTTCTCTGTAGTCACCTTTCTCATAGGTTGCATTTTGCTCCAGCTGCGATAGCTCTGGTTTGCACAAGTTTGGCCTGACTCTGCTAACCCAAACATTCACCTTCATGGTGGACAAAATGGAGCAGCCTTCTCCACCTCCCTTCTGCCGCAGAGAACAGAAAACAACATTTCTCAGGCTTCCTCGCTGGAATGTTCTGGATATGCATCTTCCTGAAGATGCATATGATGGGGAAGCTGTTGTCTTTGCCTGCTATGTTCCTTCCCAGGGCCAGGCAGACATGAGGTTTCCCTGAGGCAGCATTCCAGCGTCTAAACCTCCCTGGAGAATGCAGTTCTGGGCGCAGAATAATTCAGTTCCTGGCTTAGAGCAAAGCATTGCTCCATTAGGCAGCTTAGTTGTAGAAGCTCAGCTGGTGAATCAGCTTGGTATTATTCTGATGAATCATTTCTGAATGCTTGGAACCTGATCTTTCAAGCCTGCCAATGATATTATGAGCACCAAGTTACCTGTGTTAAATTCCTTCCTGCTTAAAGTTCCTGCACTTAATTCTGACTGATAGAACCTTTTTTTCTAACTTAATTCAGAGAGAAAGGATCTGAAAGAGGAGGTCCTAGCCAGGTGTTCTGGCATATGCCTATAATCCCAATGACCCGGGAGGCTGAGGCAGGAGGATTGCCAGTTCATGGTCAGCCTCAGAAACTTATTAAGACGCTGTCTCAAAATAAACATTAAAATAAAGAGAGAAGGAAAGGGTCCTGAATTATCCTATTGGCACCCTGAGCATGTGCTGTCTACCCCTGGTTTATTTAGCTGCATTGTGAGAGGTGGAAGAGAAAGGGAACCACAGTGAGAAGTGAGATAAGAGTATTCCACAGCGAATCAGGTCAAGGAGTCAGTGATTGGCTGGTCCACCATGTAGTCCAAGATGGGACCAGATCTCAGAGCTCAAGTCAGAAGTGGCAAGAGGTGACTCTGCAGGATCCAGCTCATACCAGACTGTGCAGACCATTTTAAGCCTCATTCAGGTATTCAGACCAATTCTAAGAATAAGTGGAAGCTGAAGAAAGTACCTCCTCCATGTCCCTGGGAGCCATCAAAACAACTGGGAAGCCACTTAAGAATCTAGATTTCAGGGGGAAAAAATCATCTTGGCTACAGTATGAAAGATGGGCTTCTGAGAGCAAGACTGCAGGCAATGAGACCTCAGAGTCTGTTGGAGCTGTCTATGGGAGAGGCTGGGAGGTGGCCTGAATTCAAAGAGTGGCAGTATGGATGGGGAAAATTGAATGGATGCGAGAGCCTTTTAGTAAGCATGGTCATCTGGAAAGAACTGTATTTTCAAAATGTATTCTTCTGTAATATAGTCAATGTAAAATTGGAGAAGATCCAAGTAGGGCCTGAAATTTATAAAATTGAGGGTTCTTATCTTATAAATAATAATACAAAATTAAGTATGGAAGTGAAAATTTACTTAGATAATTAAAAATGTTCAAAACTTGCCAATTATGACAAACATTGCCTAATCCAGAATTGTCTAATATACCTCTGTAATATTTCTTTATCTCTATTGTGGGCTATATACTTTTCTTTTTTTCCCTGGTACCAGGGAGTAAACCCAGGGGCACTTACTGAGCCATAACCCAAGCACTTTTTACTTTTTATTTTGAGACAAGGTCTCGCTAAATTGCTCAGGACTCACTTAAGTTCTGAGTCTGGCTTTAAACATTTGCGATCCTCCTGCCTCAGCTTCCCGAGTCGCTGGGATTACAGGCAGGCACGGCCACACCCTGGGGGGTTGTATACCTTTTGATCCTCTGTATTCTTAAGACGATGTTTTCTGTGACATTACTTTCTATTGAATGAATCAAAGAACCCAGTCTATCTCTTCCCAAGTCCCTCCTCCGCAGCCCTGGGAGCCAGCAGACTGGTCCATGTGGAGGGACATCCTCTAGCCCTGTGCCTTTTCATCTTTAGACCACAGGAATGATGATGTGGAATATGTGCTGGCACTGTGGGTAGAATTCCCGGATGTCCTCCCATACCAGAAGAGCTATAAGAGCTTACCTATACACCAAAGTGTCTGTGTCCTCAGTAAGAAACCAAAAGGAAATATTTTTCCAACTTCACTGACTCTAAGTCAGTGACTGAATATTCCATGGCCATGCCTATGTCACATGATACAAAGGAAAATTGACGAGAGTGACTCCAGTCCTGTCCTGAGCTGGTCCAACCACCTCGGGGCACGTGCTACACAGTGTCTATCTAGTAACTTTGAGTGCAACTTTTTGGCTCAATGCACTGACATCATCCTTACCAGATGGGGCCTGTATATACTGCTACTTCATGCCAGCAGCTTTCGATGTAAAATCCAAGGTGTATGACCTCCTTGGCAAGCCTGGTTTTAAACAAAAAGTGTAGGGGCTCAGAAAACAATATCTCAAAATGTGGTGCTTTGGCATGTGACTACTTTAAAATGATTCCCATTGGAAGGTCTACACAGCAAGGTCTGTGGACTTCTATCTCATACTACTCTTTCTCCCCTGAGCAAATCTCAGAAACCAGAATTCCTCTTCTCCGAGGGGCACCATAGAAACTAGAACTGCTCTTCTCCAAAGGAGGCCATAAAATCTAGAAAGGTCATACTCTCTCTTTTCCCTTCTCCCTTGAAGATTCTCATTCCACAGGTGGCCTGGCCCATGTCAGGGAAGAAAGAATGTTACACAGAAAGACCAAGAGGAATCTGAACAGACGGGCCTTGCTGGGTTCACTCTCTCATTTTATTACCATTAGATCACACTCTTGTCCAGTCACATTTCCAGACCGTTATCCACGCTTCATCCAACCTAAGCCTAAAAATAGACGGGCTCTTCATTTCTGAAGACTCTAGCATTGTGTAGAATTTTGATTAATTAAGCTTGTTACACTTTTCTCTTGTTAACCTGCATTTTATTATGTTCTGTCTATTGTGACCCTCATGAAAGGTGAGGAAAGGTACCTTACTTTTGCTCTTACAAAAGGAATGAAAAAGGCCTTTCCAGCCTTTTTCTTTGGAAGACAGAGTCTTCCATAGAGAGGGCAATCATGGAACAGGATCTTCAGATACTGGGAAGCCTAGAGGGAAGATGAAAATCCACTAAAAGCTCTCAGAGATAGGCAAGTGATAAAATTCGATGAGTTCATCTGAAGAAGATGAACATGGTCTTTCTCATTAGAAACTTTCTACTCCTAAATTTCCTCAAGTTTTTCAGATCATTTAATTTGGAAAATAGTCATTTTCCACATAGTGCCTTTCTCATTGACTACCAAATAGGAAGACACTTGTAATGAAAGAGAACCAGAGCCCTCAAGCTAACCAGGGCTGCCTGTGGTCACATGTGATTCAGCAAACTTTCCATCACAGTATAGAAAGGCAGGTTGACCTCAAGGGAAGAGTTAATCATTGAGTGATTTTTTTTTTGTGGATGCCCTCCATTCAAGCCAATGGGAATAGTACTGAGGAGACTTTTTAAACTAGAATTGATTGAAAAAATAGCTAGTCAAAGGGAGAAGAGTGCTCATTTTATGTAGCTAAGTACTATAAAAGCAGACACAGGCCAAGCTAATCTATAAGACACTGGTGTGATTTCAAGGGAGATTATAATTTGAATAGCATTGGTAGTCACCCAAAATGCATCTTTGTGCAAATAAGGAAAAGATGTCCCACCTTTAAGATATTTTATTTTTTATTTTTTATTTTTTTTCTGGTACTGGGGATTGAACCCAGGGGCACTCTACCACTGAGCCACATCCCCAGCCCTATTTTGTATTTTATTTAGAGACAGTCTCACTGAATTGCTTAGAGCCTTGCTAAGTTGCTGAGGCTGGCTTTGAACTCACGATCCTCCTATCTCAGCCTCCCAAGTGCTGGGATTACAGGCCTGCACCATCACGCCCGGCTCTTTAAGATATTTTAGAAAAATTGTATTATAAATAAATTTGCCATCTGAAAATGTAAATGACCCACTCACTTACATAGCAGCCCTAAATATGGAGAGCTTTTATTTAGGCTTATGTATTATATATACAGTATTAGAACAACATTAAGAAATTTTTGTGTGTGTGTGGTGCTGACAATCTGAACCCAGGACCTTGCACAAATTAGGCAAGTGCTTTACCACTGAGCTACAAGCCTAGCAAGCAGACAATTTTTAAGTATTTTTACATATGATTTGTCACCCCAACATATCAATTATTTTTAATTTTTCCAAATTCTCTTCCAGACTTGAGCATTACACATGTACATTTTAAAATATTGTGATAGCAATGAGTATGTACTTTTCTGTTTTTTCTACTTATAATAACATTTAAGCACATTTCTACATATGACATTATTTAATACTATATCCAGTGGACATTAAATGAATTTAACTAGTATTTATTTATTTATTTATTTATTTATTTATTTATTTATTGTTTATTTTGGTACTGGGGATTGAACCTGGGTTGCTCTACCATGGAGTTACATCCCCAGCTCTTTTTATTTTTTATTTTGAGACAGGGGCTTGGTAAATTGCTCAGGTTGGCCTCATGATCCTCTTGCCTCAGACTCCTACATATCTGGGATTACGGGCATGTGCCACCAGGTTCAGTTAATTTTAAAATTTTTAGGAACTTTAATCATTATGTTATGATTGGCAGAATTCAAAACATGGAAAATAATGTCACATTAAAATCCTTTAGAGAGTCATTGAAACAGTATAGATAGATGAAACAATAAATATCCTTTGATCATACTTGGGTATTTTATTGGAATAGAGCCAATATGGAATTGAATTTGTATCTGAATTTTTTGTTTATTTACCTAAATATCAGATTTCCCCATGTGTGTTTACACTGTGAACCCATCAGAGATGCATTCCACATAAATGTAGCACACTGCAGAGAAGCAGCAGGGCGTACTGGAAAGCATGTGGGGTTGGAACCAAATGAACTTGAACTGCTGCGCTTTGAAATGTTATGTTCACCAAAGAGACTTGCACAAGAATGCTCATAGCCGCTTTATTTATAATAGCTGAGGTGGAATAGTGCAGGCGTCCATCAGTAGGAGAAGGGCTTAACTTTGGCATATTCACCTGTGGAATACTATTCAGCAATAGACAAAATGAGCTACCAATGTACACCAAAAGACGACGAATCTGAAATCACACTCAGTGAAAGAAGTTTTACCCAAGAGTGAATACTCAACAGTTCTTTTTTTTGGGGGGGGGTACTGGGGATTGAACCCAGGGGCACTCCACCACTGAGCCACACCCCCAGCCCTATTTTGTATTTTATTTAGAGACAGGGTCTCACTGAGTTGCTTAGGGCCTCGCTAAGTTGCTGAGGCTGGCTTTGAACTCACGATCCTCCTGCCTCAGCCTCCCAAGTGCTGGGTCAACAGTTCTATTACATGAAGATTTAGAATAGGCAAAGGCAATTTATGTGGAAAACAATCAGAACGTTGGTTGCTTCTAGAGGCTGGTAGGAATTGACACATGAGATATGAAGGAACTTTCTGGGATGAAAGTCATGTTCTCTAATGTAAGAGGGGTTTGGATGGTACATGTATGTGTGCTTTCTGAACACAACTATCCTTAGGATTTGTGCAGTACATTTTAGGTAAAATTTGCCCAAAAGAAAAAAAAAATTAAATATTGATCTCTAGTTAATGTTATGCATATCAAGTATTCCAATTTGTTTAAAATACATAAAAACTAATACAGATCAATGGATAGATAGAAGCATTAGTAGGTAGGTGGATGGGTAAATGGGAAAGCACAGTAAAAAGTTACAGCAGCTAGGTTTTCCTCTGTGATTAAGATTTTCATAATCAAACATTAGAAAATATCTTTTGATCTTATAAACTTCTCAGTTTTGATTTCTGCAAAAGGAGGTCATAGTATCTACTTCATAAAGCAAAACACTTACTGCTTTGTCAGTTTATAAGCCATGATGAGTGTTTTGGGATTTGATAGCATTGCCTATGAGCAGTGGTCTAAAATGGTATGTAGCTAAATTATTGGGGTTATGAGCATTCATAACTATCTGTCTACTGATGGCTGATTATATGTTCCTTGAGTGGAGAAATAGCTTTTAATGATGGTAGTGGCTCCTACTGCAGGGAAGAGGGACATCCTATGGTGATACTTGTTTTAAATAGATGGGCAAAAAGGAGAGAGGAAAGACAAAGTATCACTAGCGATCCTCATATGGGGTTTGATATTAAAAATCTAAAGAGTTATTTGTTCACCAAAAGTTCCATTTGTGAGCACTCATTTATTTAAAAAATGCCTGATACTGTCCTAGGAACTGGGGAGAGAGAGACAGATGAATATTCAGACAGATAGAGGGGTCTGTCCTCTTGGAGATCACATTCCAGTAATGATAAAGTTCACTGGATCTACAGGGATCAGTTTGTTAGCTGAAGGGGTGGAAATGTGGGATACTGCTCCTCACCCATCAAAAGGGTCCTGACTGACATTACTGCAACAAAAGCCAGAATAACAAGAGAAAAGCATAATAAATTTATTTCACCAAAGTTTTGCATGACATAGAAGACTTCAGAAATAAGAACCAAATATCCAGGTAAAACTTCCTTTTTTATGCTTAGGTTTGATGAAGAGTGGACACTCCTATGAAATATGAATAGACAAAAGTGTGTGATCTCATCATAATAAAATGAGGGGGAATCACAGCACAGCCTGTCCAGATTCTTCTTGGCCTCTCTGGGTAGCATTCCTTCTTCCTGAGTGTAGGGCAGGTCCCTCTTCAAGGAAGAAGGGACAGTGTGACCTTGTTAGATTTTAAAGCTTGCTTTGGAGAAGAGCAATTCTAGTTTCAATGAACACCTCGAGGAACAGGAATTCTGATTTCTATCACTCTCTTTATGGCGGGATGAGGGGTGGGAGACAGCAGTGTAAGGGAAGGTCAAAGAAACATCGATTCTGAGGCCCTTCCTTTTGAACGTCCAGTTCAAAGTACCCAGCATGCCACCATGCTAAGCGGAAGTATTCTGGTCTGAGTCCCAACAGAGCCAGGAATATTTACCAACTATTTACTCTGTACTGGGCACTTGGAATGCCATAGTGAACCACATGGGTATAGTCCTTACTTCATGGAGATTTTGATCTACCAAGAAAGGCAGAAGCAATCAAAACACTGCATATAACTATAATAAATTATAAGTATGAAAAATTCTGGGAAGGAGTATAGGGTCCTGAAGGGACTCAGAGAAAACGTCCCTCTTTTGTTTGGGTGAAAGAAATGTCCTCCTCTAAACTTTTCTCTGAGTTAAGAGAATGCAGTGAGCTTGAGATAGCTAGTGGCCCTTGTCAGGCCAACAATAGAAAAGAAACAGTATTAGGTGTACCTGTGGACAATGTGGTCAGTCACATTTCCTTATTCCTTTTGACTTCTGATTAATGAATACCTGTGGCGAACCTATATAGTTCAGCTACAGAAAGCAAAAGGAGTTGTTGAACTGCTCCTAACCATGATTTGGTAATCTGAATCAGGTTTAACTTATGCCTACTCAATTGCTATAACAAACACCCAACACTTCCACAACTGCCAACAAGTTGCTAGAGACTCAAGTCCTGAGGGTCATGAAACAAAGCAATTACACAACTCACCCATGGCAAGAACATTGTTCCCCCATACCACCACTAAGGTCACTGGTTCCAAGCAGAGAAAAGATAGAACCCAAGAGAAGGTGGAGAACTGATGAAAAATACGTGTGTCTCACAGGTAAAAACTCCTGCTCCTGCCATCATAACACACCTGGGCACAAATAAGAGCACTTGTCTAAGCATTGTTGTTGTTGTTCAGTGGGGACAAGCTGATGTGTGGGATTTGGGATTTCTACCCTGTTAATCAGAACAGGCCTGGGCCATGCTGGGAGGGCTTCTGTTGTCTGCACTATCAGCAGATGTGTCTGATTCCCTAAGGATAAGAAATACATAGAAATACCTAGTGATGAGCAAAGATTTGAAAAAAAAAAAAAAATGGTGTTAATGAAGAGCTTGGTTGTGATCCAGTCAAAATGGGGAAAGTAAGCAAAGACAGTCATCTTTGGCCTACACAAACATGGATTGGTTCCCTGTCCAGAGGAGTGACTAAGACTATCAATCACACTTCAGGGCATCTTCTTAGGGTCAAGAAGAGGCAAGTTACTCAGCCTCCATTTTCCCTTCTGTAATAGCAACATTTGCTGCACAAATTTTTATTTTTTATTTTTTCAGAAGAATCATTTGAGTTAGTGAATTTAGCATAATTTCTGGCACATATGTATTAGGTATATTTTGATTTCCATTCAGAATGATTTTCTGAGATAATCTCAGTTTCCTCTATAAAATTTTCAGTAAATATGATTTGCTAAATGTATCCTGGAAGGTAAAAAAAATAAATCATAGCTCTATAAGACAGTGTGTGTGTGTGTACACACATATGAATAAGAAAACAACCCTCCCTCTCACACTCTGATTTGTTTCAGATTATATGACCATCGCACCCGCACAATGGATTATTTCCACCAGCCTCCCTGAACTGGGAGTATCCTCCTAACCAGGCAATCAAGCAACCTGACAGAAAATTCAGGGTTAGTGCCTCTCTTAAAGACAATTACACGTTCAAAAGCTACTTTGTTATAATCTCAGGATATAATAAGTTTAAAGCATCTGTGAATTCTGAATTGGTAGCAAGATTTGATATGTTGGACAGGCCTTGGAGAGAGGAATATAAGACCTAGACCCAACTCAGGCTGAAACAACAAAGACATTTTATGCTTTGTTTAAGCTGGTAAATGTTGTAATTCCTGGAACAACAGACTTGCTGAAAACTTGACACACTTTTCCTTCTGGAATGATTGTTCCTCTTCTGCAAGATTAAATGATAAAATCTGAGTTATTCTGTCCCCACTCTCAGCTTGCATTTAAATCTGTTTCTTTTCTCTGCCTCTTTTCAAAGGTGCAGGCATACAAGAGCTAGCCCTAGCTAATGGCCAAACACTGTGTCCGAGTCCGGTCCCAGAGTCTTTTAACCTCTTGCTTCCAAGTCCGCATCTAAAGGCAAAAACAACCCTGGAGACACGGCCCTCCCCCTGGCTGTGATAGGCTGCTTGGAATAGCAACAGCCTGTGTCACCGAAAAGGGCAAAGCCTTCGGAAATAGAAACAAAGTTGGTCACAAATCACATTGGCTTTGCCCGAAGTTTTTTTTTTTTTTCCCTCACTCTTCTTTAGCATGCTGCCATGGGACAAGTGACCACTCCTGTCAGCGGGGGAGGTCGGGGTGGTCTGCTGGCGAGGGAGAGGCTGTAACTTCTACGTGACCATGGTACCTGTTGAAAACACAGAGGGCCCCAATCTGCTGAACCAGAAGGGGAGAAAGGCGGAGACCGATGGCAACTACGGAGCCTGCGGCGGCGGCCGGCATCCTGCCTGCCGGGGAGGTAAAGTGAGACCGCTGGGCTGGGGTGACAGACCAGAGGGGCAAGCTGTCCGTGTGTGCGCGCGTGTAGGTGAGCGCGCGTGTGGATGTGTGTGTGCGTGTGCGCGCGTGCGCGCGCTGGGTGCGCGGAGAAAGGGGACAGTGTCTGGTGGGACACGGAGTGACCCAGAGCTGTAATGTGAGGGTTGAAGTGTTGTTAGGACTTTCCGTAGTAAAATATAAAAACAATGAGTTACATACCCACTGCTGGCATGATACGTCCCATCAATTGTGTTTACATAACACAATGTATATATCTTTTTCATTTTGGAAAGTTTGGTCAAAAACTTCGCTTGTAAACACACACACACACACACACACACATTTCATTTATTGTTGCAAAAGGACAATATGTAACAAGTGAACATTATAAGCACCTTTTTTTAAAAATCAGTTTTTCAAAGTAGGGTTTATAAAAAATTTAGTTATGTAATCAATGAACACAACTTTCTTTTAAAATTCCTAGCATATTTGTACTGAACTTATTGTCCCAAGTCTGAACCCCCTTTTTAGCTTGTTCCTTTAAAACTAGCCTTTCAAACTGAGGATTGTTGAATACTTTTTCCTTCTGGAGGTGAAATTTGGAAAAGTTTTAATTCATTTCAGTGGTCTTTGCTAATCCAAATGCTTTTCTTTACTTCCACATGTATGCTTTCCACAAATACACCACACACTTCTGCCCCCCTCTTCCTATTCATTTCATTTGCAAAGGAATAGAGACAAATTGTACTATGGAATAAAATCATTGATAAGTAATGCTTTCCTTCCTACTGCTTTCCTCAGCTCTTCTCCTCCTAGTCATGTATGATAGTCCCCAATTACATGTGAAAATGTCACAAATAACCTAAAATGCTAAATGACACAAGGCATTTGCCTGTCACCCTGGAATAAGTCTACATTCACTGTTTGTGTTGTGGGTTTGCCTGACTTTGTTATGGAGTCCACATACCCTCCCACCAAGGTGAAGTGGAGGCTCCTCAGGAATGAAAAAACTGTCATTCTTCCTTGTCTTGTTCCATGCTCAGCTTCCCCTTGTTTTTTCACTTCTAGTCAAACAAGAAGGGAGAGCTGGAGCCATTTTTCAAAATGGCCTTACCCTCTCTTAAGCAAAGCTGTCCCTTCCCTAAGGGTTTGCTAGCTGATTCAAAGTTCCCTTAGGGCAGGCAAGAGAAAATGTGTACTAGGGTGGTGGGGGTAAAGAGAAAGAGTTACACAGTTCTTTTCTCTGAATCCCCAAGAAACTGAGCTGCAGTGTAGATAGCAGAGCAAGCCGAGGTGATGGTGACAGCCAAAGGGTTAGCTCAGTGGAGTCAGTGATGACATCACAAAAATGAAAAGAAATTCTGTCCAGGAGGGGCTTTTACAGTAACCATGAAAAATTGGCTATTTAATTTTGATATGATTTTGAAAGCATGGTGGACCTTAACAGCTGATGTTGTACAAGTTTGCAATTATCCCCAAGGAAGGCAATATATATTTATGCTTATAAAAGTTGACTCCCTACTCATAATTTAACTTCAAGTGCAATTGTAGACAAGTGATAAATGAATGTTGTAAATTATTGTTCAAGTTTAATTTTAAGTGAAGCTTCATCATATAAAGAGAAAGACTAAATGTTTCTCTAAAATCTCAGATGAATACAGCTTTGATTTATGCTATATGCTGTTTAGATTTAGATGAATACAGAACCTTTATTATTACTTTTGTAAATTTTCCTAACTTGTCTTAAACATCTCTTGGCACCCACAAGCAATTATGCAGATATTTGTGTAAATGAATGCATGTGCAGCCTTGCTGGATGGTTTTGACAAGTCATTTAGTACTCTTCATTACTACTGGGGTAACATCTTAGTCTTTAATGAAGATGTTGAGGTTGGATGAAATAATATTTGTCAAATACTCCTTTTGGCTTCTTTGCATGTTACTCTTCCATAATTTCTTTCATCCAGGGAATTCAAAGGATTTAATATATGCTCAGTTCATGAAAATCAAAGGGAGATCAGTCAAATAGAGACTGTTCCTCTGTCCTTTTGGGAACAGAGGAAAGGGAAGAGAGGAGAGAAAGATGTAACTCTGGGGAATGATACTGGCCAAATTATATTGTTCTATTGTGTGCATGTACAAATATGTAACAATGAATCCCACCACTACGAACAACTATAATGCAAAATAAAAAATGAAAAAAATAAAATACATTCAGTAATGATCATCATATTTCTGCATTTGAAGATAGCAAGTTTTCTTTTTTTTTAGGTAACTTATTTTTATTTATTTATTTTTAAATTTATTTATTTTGATTCATTGTACACAAATGGAATACAACTGTTGTTTCTCTGGTTGTACATGAAGTAGAGTCACACCATCTGTGCAATCATACATGTACACAGGGCAATGATGTCCATCTCATTCTGTTATTATTCTTACCCCCCCCAGACACCCCCCTTCCCTTTATGCAATCTATCCTTCCTCCACTCTTGCCTCCCTTCTACCCCGCATTATGCATCACCATCCACTTGAAGATAGCAAGTTTTCTATATACCTAGATGGAAAAATCAACCATGAAGAGGGATGAGTTATCTAACCCAGGACAAGGTGATTAAATCATGTGAGATACTGAAAAACAAAACAAAATGAAAACCCTAAGCTCTGCAATCAAGTCTGCCTTAATATGATTACACATAAAGAAACATTTTGGCATGTCTTCCATGGTCAGCCCTCTTTAATTGGAAAGAATGCTTTGTTCCAATGACTAGAAGCTAATGAACTTAATTTGTTTTCAAGCTCTGACTCAAAGTGGTACATTGTTCGTACAGTTTTCAGTGTTCATGAACCTATTCTAATCGATCTTCTAGGACAGGGTCAAGTTCAATTTGAAATCCTTATACTCAGAGTAGAAAAAAAATACAGGGAAAGCCAGAAACTACACAGCAGAGAATCTCACACCTGGGGAACTTGGGGCCAAATGATGGGCCATTAGCCCAAGTTTGCACAGAGGCAGTATGGAACTGTCCTGGTGGCCCCCCGCCCAGGACCTTTGATGTCTTCTAAGGAGAGAGAGAGTTTTCTGAAGTCTCCTTTTGCCCCCATTAACATTGCCTTTTCCTCCATCATCTGCCCCCAAAGTCAAAAACCAAGAGCAATGTTTGCTGTATGAGTCCAAGTCCTCAGCACTGCAGAGGATACCCAGAACTGGGCTCCTGGGCCCACCTGAAAGGGCTGCACTTTTTCCCTTAGAAAAATGCCTCAGTCAGGACCTTAAGAAATAACAGAAGGAAACTTGTAAGCAGCTGTTCTCAAAAACCCTGTAAATTCCTGTTGGAAGCTGAGAGGTGATCAGTATGTACGATGTAACCGTAGATTGGATCCTACTCAGTGCTGTTCTCTTAGCTTTAGCTCAAACAGGGCCTCCTTAAATTCAGTCCAGTCTGGCTTTCTCAGAGTTCGCTGGGCAGCCCAGAGGAAGTCTTCTTGTCAAAGAGATGGAGGAGACTTCTGGGAACACCCTCATCCCCAGGGAAGAGAAAGTCAGGCCAACCAGCTTGCCTGACAATAGAGCTTTGGTTGTGGGAAGCGGGATTCTAACAACAGGTCAGTTAACTTGGGCAGAGCCAGCCTGGGGCCAGGGCCTCTCAGAGCATGTGAGATGTTGGTCATTCCCATTTTCCCAGGCTTTTTATATATTAAAAACTCAAGTGCCAAAACCTGTGAAAAAAACTGTTAAATCTTTGAAAACGTGGGGTTAATAAATGGGTGATCGATAATAACAACAAATTGTTGTGTGTGTGTGAAGATATTTTCAAGAAAATGACAGGATTTATAGACATGTTAACTTGTGAAGAACTAGAGCTTCTTGTGTCTGGTAATGAGACCAGATTTAAAGATAAACACCTCCCTCTTCAGTCCAGTCAGCACCTCTCTGAGACTGTATATTTTAACTTGGAAATCACATCAAAAGTCTAAATTTGAGACTTTGCATGACTAGAAGGCTTGAGCAAATGACCCCTCTGGAGGCCTCCTAAGAAGGAGAAGGCTCTAAACAAACATGGTGGGATTTGTTTTGCTGCAAACTCCCAGTGGTTTTTGGCACACGAAGCAGGAGCAGTGTTCTCGTTGTTCTCTAAGGACACGTCACCCAGAGAGGCAGAGAGGTTGTCCCTTGCCACAGACCCCTCCCAACGACAGTAACAGGAGGCAAACAGGCCTTGGCAGGGCCTGGCAAACATGGATGCAGCCAGCCAGGAACAGCCAGCCAAGGCCTGGGGCCCACCTGCACAGGCTGAGCTTTAGCCTACACACACCAGCGTGCCTGAACTGGTTCTCGCAGCCAGTGTCCATTCTGATGGCCAGGGGCCTCTGTCCCAGTCGTTGAATATTTTCAACATCACCCTGCTCCCTACCAGGTGGGCAGCAGTAACGGAAGCAGCAGAGGTCTCAGGGAGTGGCGGATAGGACCCTGAGGCGGGCCCATCAGCAGAATCCCTATGCATTCTCATGGGGGTACTTTTTGGTGTTCTTTCTTACATCAACTCATAGAAACAGAACTCATAATAGAGTGAATCCACCATGGGACACCCTGAGGAGACACAAACATAATGTGTATATATAAAAGATGAATAGGCCAATTTAAAAATAAAGCTTTTATTTGCGGTAGATGTGTGGGATTTTTTCATTCAAGAATAGCTAGTCTTTGAATAGCTACATATTTTATAGGTAGCATTTTCTCAATAGAAAGAACCCAAGTATTGTTTAGCCTCAGAGTTAAAAGAAAGTTCTGAGAGTTCCGAAGGGACCCTCCATTAATGTGCAGCTAGTTCTGACCACTGAGAGTCACAGCAGCTATTTACCCAGAGTGCATGAGCAAGAGTTGGTTTTATATGATTTTTAAGTTGAGTGGAGTAGAAGCTTTCTAGTTCATGCTTTTTCCCCTCATGAACAATCTCTGCCAGAAGGGTGAATTATTGAATAATTTAAAAGGGCTGTGTTATGATGGTGAGAATGGAAAAGTTGGACGGCTCCTTCCCAAGGGACTATTTGGCCAAATATCACACAGGACAATTTCTCATCCTATCTTCCCTCAAAAAGAACCCAATTGGGCTGGGGATATAGCTCAGTTGGTAAAGTGCTTGCCTTGCAAGCACAAGGCCCTGGGTTCAATCCCTAGCACAAAAGAACCCAATCTCAGTTAAAATTACAGAAATGAAAACCTCTCAGAATACTTCCCAGTTGAAATGGAGTCAAATAACCTTCATAGTAAATCATAAATTTATATGGGTGATTTCTGTTTTCTTTTATTTCTGCTCATTGGCATCATTTTCTTTTCTGTATTTGTAGCACACTCATTTTTGTACTGCTAAATGGCTATGCATGGGCACTATGCTAATTATTCTGTACAATTTGTGTAAATGTAATTAGAGTAAAATAATTGATCACATCAAGCTAAATTTAGCAGCTTCCATTGTTTTTGAACAATGACTCATTTTTCAATGACTCTGCCAAAGTATCAGGGAGAAAAGTACAGTCCTTTGTTTGACTTACAGAAATATTTTTTTTCCTTACGTAAATCTAGTTTAACTTTGAACTGTACGATTGTGATTCCCTTGGAAGTAATTATTTTTCAAACGATACATGACTCAGATCTGCTTGGCACTTTGGAGCTGTTAGCAATGTCTATATCATTATAGACAAAATGTTTCCACACTTTTTGGAAGTCGGAGTTGGGGGCTGTGTGCTAAGCTCATTTAGAAACTTGCTTGAGATGAGATCTCAGGTTCAGAGGTACAAGACTTTTTAAGAACGGGGGTAAGTTGCAATTTGGATCAATTTGTACGATGAGAGAGCAGCCCTATGCTAATACAATGTTGATTTTTCATTTCTACTAAGAAGCTGAAAATGTAGAAACCACAAGGCAAAATCACATGAAGAAACTTTTATGATGCAAGTCCAATCGTGTAGGTACTGCCAATTTCGAAAACAAAGGAATTCAAGAATTTATGAAAAGGCACAATTGTTAGGCTGGAAACAAGGTATCATTTTATTTCCTTTGCTATCAGCAAAAGAGACTGTTTCAAAGTTTTACTCCTATATTATGAAGATTTTAGCACATGGATTCAGATTAAACAAACTTTCATTAAATGATTGTGAGCCAAGTGCTTCCGTTACTATTTTTCCTTCTTATCTTTATTAAGGAGACCATGAGGCAGTGCTACCCCAGCTCACAGATGAGAACTGAGCCCAGTGGCAGCTGACATTTACCAAGCGCTGACTGCCTTCTTCCACACATTCTTCTATTTCATTCATTCTTGCAACTCTACAAATTACATAATATTGTTATCTTTGTCTTACCAGTGAGGATGCGAAGGAATAGAAAGTTTAAAGCCTTGCTGGACCTGTCAAAGTCTCGCCGGCAACTATGGGCACACTGATTCAGACTCTTCACCATTCAGCCTAGAAACCTGCTGGGATAGTAGGTGACAGCATGGGGATCTCAACCTCAGTATTCTAAATCCAATCTAGGGTTTTGCCCTCTCGACTAAAAATATCAGTTGGCACTCTTTGCTTCCAATATGTCTAAGCTGGGAATTTGAGAACCAGTTCCACTCATTTCAGAACTGATTGCATTCTATTTTAGCTAGTTCCCTAACTTTTCATGTGGCCGTTTTTTTCTATAAAATTTTAAGTTCCTGGGTAAAATATATATTATTGTACCTATCAGATCTCTGAGCTGACTCATGAACTTAGAAAGCTCTGTGTAATCCATAGTAAATGGGAATTATGCCCCCAGTATCTCCAGCCTATACATTAGCAGCACCAAATCCAGATGTGACCCAGGAAACATCTCAACGCGGTCCTCATCCTAACCACTAAGGCTGGTTGGCTGACTATCTGTGTAAGCCTTGTACATACATGCACATGGTGCTTACACAATGGTTATACGAACAAATGAGTGAAGAAGGGCTGGTTAAATTGAACTACAAAGCATTTTAATTCATCAAACATTTATGAAGCAGCTGTGTGAGAGGCACAGTTGAATGCTTCAGAGTAAGAAGGATATTGAGGACATTATCTCCATCTATAGATTTTACCAACTCATCAGAAAGATAAAAATCTACACAGCTTCAGTCATGCACTGTATCATGATGCTTTGATCAACAATGGGCTGATACATGACAGTGGTCCCATGAGATCATACTGTACCTTTAACATGCCTTTTCTGTGTTTAGATACATAAACACTATTGAGTTATAATTACTTATAGTATTCAGTACAGTAACATGCTATGCAATTGTGTAGCCTGGGAGCAATAGGGTCTACCATGTAGACTACACGTGGAGTAGGCTAGACCATCTAGGTTTGTGTAATTGAACTCCATGATGTTTGCAGGAACAATGAAATTCCTAACAACATGTTTCTCAGAATATATCCCTGTTGTTAAGCAAATACTGAGAGTCTACTAGCAATCAGATATAATGCTAGGCCCTGGAGTCCAATGGTAAATAAGAGACATCCATGTCAATTGAAAACTACGAAAGAAAGGCAAGAGATCAGGAGGTGGCCAGATACATAATACCATGAAAATGCACAGAGGAATAAGTTTGGCCAGTTCCTGCCGGGCGTGGTGGCGCACGCCTGTAATCCAAGCGACTTGGGAGGCTGAGTCAGGAGGATCTCAAGTTCAAAGCCAGCCTCAGCAACTTAGCGAGGCCCTAAGCAACTCAGTGAGACCCTGTCTTTCAATAAAATACAAAATAGGGCTGGGGATGTGGCTCAGTGGCCGACTGTCCCTGAGCTCAATCCTCGGTTCCAAAAAATAAATAAATAAATAAATAAATAAAGTTTGGCCAGTTCCCGAAGCCTCTTGGAAGACCGTATGACCAAGTTGGGTCAAGAAGGCATAATGCTGCATATGCTGCAGCCACTCATACTAGACAAAGGTGCCAAAAACATACACTGGAGAAAATATAGCTTCTTCAACAAATGGTTCTGGGAAAACTGGAAATTCAGATGTAATAGAATGCAAATTAACTCCTGTGTCTCACCCTGCACAAAAATCAACTCTAAGTGGATCTAAGACCTAGGAATTAGACAAAAAAACCTGCACCTACTAGAAGAAAATGTAGACCCAACACTTCAACATATTGGCTCAGGAACTGACTTCCTTAACAAGATTCCTAAAGCAGAAGAAATAAAATTAAAAAATCAATAAATGGGATGGCATCAAGCTTAAAAACTTCTTCACAGCAAAAGAAACAATGAAAAGTGTGAAGAGAGAGCCTACAGAATGGGAAAAATCTTTGCCACCTGCACCTCAGATAGAGCACTAATTTCCAGGATATAAAAAGAACTCAAGAAATTTAAACCAAAGTAATAATAATAGTATCAATAAAGGGCAATCAATCAATAAAGGGCAAAGGAACTGAACAGACTTCACTGAAGGAGAAATATGAATGGTCAACAAATACATGAAAAACAGCTCAACATCTCTAGCAATTAGAGGAATGCAAATGAAAATACTGAGATTCCATCTCACTCCAGTCAGAATGACAACAATTGAGAATGCAAATAACAGTAAAGGCTGGCAAAGATGTGGGGGAAAGGGTTTGCTCTTACATTGTTGGTGGGACTACAAATTGGTGCAATCACTACAGAAAGCAGTAGAGTCCTCAAAAAACTAGGAATGGAACCACCATTTGACCCAGTTATCCCACTCCTTGGCATAAAACCAAAGGACTTAAAATCAGCATACTATAGTAACGTGGCCACATCAGTGTTTACAGCAGCTCAATTCACAATATCTAAGCTATAGAATCAACCTAGGTGCCCTTCAACAGATGAATGGATAAAGAAATTGTGCTATATAGACACAATGAAATATTACTTAGCCATAAAGAATGACTTTGTGACATTTGCCAGTAAATGATGGATCTAGAGACTATCAGATTAAGTGAAATAAGCCAGTCCCAAAAAACCAAAGGTCAAATGTTTCCTACCCCTGATGTGTGAAAGCTAACCCACAATAAAGGTTGGGGGAGGGGAAGAAAAGAAATTCAGTAGGTTAGACAAAGGGGAATGAAGGGAAGGGAGGGGAATAGGAATATAAAAGACAGTAGAATGAATCTGACATAATTTTCCTATGTACATATATGAAAATATCTAAGTGAATCCCATTGTGTACACCCACAAGAATGGGGTCCTAATTAGAATAAGATATATTCTGTGCTTGTATACCTTTGGCAAAATGGATTCTCCTGACATGTTTAACTAAAAAGAACCAATAAAAATAAATAAATAAATAAATAAAAAGGATCAAAAAAGAAATGAAAGATAGAAGTAGCGGAGGCCACAAGGTCTACAACATAATCTAAGCAGAGAAAATAGCATAGATACAAGTTTGGAGAAGGGAGAATGGCAGGTTCAGGGAAGTGCAAACATTTTGGTAGGATGGGAGCACAAAAGGCAAAGCAGCTAAAGAAGATGTCAAGGAATCTGGAGCTGCACCGCAGGGATGGTGCTGGGTGGTGACACTGTGAACAGGAATTCCTGGAAAGGTGACCATATTCATTTAAAGAAATCAAGAAAGCTGCTGCAAGTGATGGTGTAGTGACAGAATTGAGTTTTCTTTGAAAACCACACCATGTCTCCAAATTCTCCAGCTAGAAAAGGTCACCATTCTTTCAATATTCAAATAAAAATGGCTGCAGCTTCCATGTGGTGAACCCCACACACACCTCCTAATCTTCTCCGCCCCTGCCATCCCACCAAGCTCAGTACACCCGTGGTGCTGGTTCTTCTGATGCTTCCTGCACCCCTTTTTCTGCTTTCCCTGGACTTTTGCCTTCACTTCTAGCCACTGATCTTTTCCCTTATTTCTGCTCCGAAACATAAGTAGATTACAGGCCTTTGCCCTTTGCATTCCCAAACCCAGTCTTATAAGCCTTTTGCTGATTGTTACCAATGATTTGAAAAGGGTTATACTGCCATGGACTATTAGGTGGGCCCATTCTTTAAAATTCTTTTGTTGAACACTCTAGGAAACTTCTCATAAACTCACTATTCTAAAATCAGCAGGTCTTTTACTACATTGCTTCCTAGGCTTCTCTCTCCATCCCCGTCCACACAACTGGACAACCTACCCTGAGCTTTTCTTCCAGTTCTCCTGTTTCTGAACTCTCTTAACCTTAACCTTTCTTTATTGATATCATTCTCTCTCTCTCTCTCTCTCTCTCTGTCCCCCTCCAAGATTCTCCCTCTATATTATGTAAAGCACCTCAGCCTTTTCTCCCTCTCCCTTCTTGCCACCGAAGTCCACCCACCTACCATGAACATGCCCTGTGAGCTTCTGCCTTATTATCCATGTGAACATCCAAGCCTTAACTGTAATAAATACGTGCTCTTCTAAAAGGACCTCCACCTATAGGATTTACAGTTTTATTTATGTTCTTTCCATTTTATTGCCATGATTGGAGAATTTTAAAAACAGAGGCAGCGATTCTCAACCACTTTGAGAAAAAGAAAAGTGGTTTTAAATAGAAAAACAATTTCAAATGCTCACATTATTGCCTTTGCAGTTTGATAGTTACCAACTAGAAAATATAGAATGACAGCTTTTGTGTATTCACTAGCACACTGAATTTTTTTTTAAGTTTTCATTACCTCTATATACATTTGAAATTTTGAAATATAAAAAAATAAGTTACCACTTCTTCTAGTATTAAAGAATCATCCACGGAGATACTTTATAAGCTGTCGTGGATTTTTAAATGTCCATAGCTCACCACAGCTTTCACACATGAAGACTCTCCATCCTTGAGGCACAAAGTTCTCTAGGTAGGATGGCTGCTGGTTCATGATTCTGATTCAACTTCTCTTAACCAGAGAAGTTGAAAACCTCTACCAGAATTGCAATAGAGTTAAAAGTCAGAAGTATTTGTCAGTGAATTAGTACTTAACAGTAAATGAAATGCAAAGTCGGGCATGGTGGCGCACGCCTGTAATCCAAGCGACTTGGGAGGCTGAGGCAGGAGGATCGTGAGTTCAAAGCCAGCCTCAGCAACTTAGCG
>JAJEJO010000367.1:43181-146408 GCA_020662805.1 Glaucomys volans
AAAAAAAAAAAAAAAAAAAAAAAAAAAAAATAGTAAATGAAATGCAGATAGATGTGACCCTAAGTACAAGATCAGACAGTAAAGTGTTAGATATCCCAAAGATCCCATGGTGCACCCCCATCTGACAGGTGCAGAGCTTTGAATACCTAGGAAGAGGGAAGACAGCTCTATGGACTTTATTATTATTTTTTTTTTAGGTACCATGAATTGAACCCAGGGAGTTCAATTCATGAACTCAGGGCTTAACCCTGAGCCACATCCCCAGCCCTTATTTTATTTTATCTTATCTTATTTTATTTTATTTTATTTTATTTTATTTTATTTTATTTTATTTTATTTTATTTATTTTATCTTGAGGCAGGGTCTAGCTAAGTTGCTTAGGGCCTTACTAAGTTGCTGAGTCTGGTTTTGAACTTGTGATCCTCCTGACTCAGCCTCCTGAGGCACTGGGATTACAGGTATGCACCACTGCACCCAGCTCCAAAAACTCTTAAAGTTCCCCTCTCCAAGGGTTGGAAGGTTTTGCCCTACAGCCCAATTTTTCCCATCCCATCCTGTAATTACTTTTTTCTGTGTCTCTTCAGAGGGTAACAATTTTCAGGACTTCAAAAACTTGGGGCTCGATAGGAAAGACTTTGGCTCATTGCATTTTGGAATATAAAATCAGTGTCAACAAGGGATCAAGTCCAGAAGAGCTACTGGAGGAGTGTATTTTACAGGCAGTAATTTTTCACATAGTGATTTTGACAAGCAAAGAACTATAGACGGCTTTAAATGGTCCATGAATGATATCCCCTATTAATAATCAGACTAAAAAAATAGTCCCCCAAATAACAGTGTCTTTCTTGGTGCAGCAGATGCACACTAGAAAAATAACTTTAGGAATCAGAAATTTGGCCTTCAGCTGTGCACATCAATTTTGCCTCCGGTTTCAGATCCATGACTAACTGCAACCAGGCGACCAGAGTCAGGTGTGTCAGATATCCACTATGCAACAGCTACTCCAGTTCCTCTCTGATCTTCTGCCTTTCCTGTCTTGGTAACTAGAAGATTCAATTTGTATTTCCCAGTTCCTCTTGCAGCCAAGTTTGACCAGTGACCTTCTGGGTATGGCCAATGAGACATTAGGGTAAATCTTCCAGGGTCCTTCTGAAAAGACCCCACCTGATACAAGGACAGAGGCACCTGCACTGAGCCTTCTTCCATCAGCTCCTGCTTTTGACTCTGTTCTTGTGAGAACCTTACTCCAGGAGCTGTGGCAGCCACTTGCAAATAAGGTGGCAAGTCAGGGGACAAAAGAAACCCTCTGACCAGGCAGGAATAAATGTGACTCCTAAAAGACACCAAATCCAAGGTGGTCTTTTATTAATTCAAATAAATGCCATTAGATAAGTCCCTATTTTCCAGGTTTGGGGGTTCTTATAATCAAAAACATCATATCTGGGGGTAAAGAGATTTCAGCAGATCTGGTTATTGATGAATGCATTTCAAGTAAAATGGAAAAAGTTGCATTTTCAATGTCCTGAGTATAATTCTTAAAAAAAATTCTTTGCTTTCTTTCTTCCTGTGAAAAAAGATGTAAGACGTCTGTATTAGCCTATTGTTCATTAAACTAAGGAAATCCTGAGGACTCAGCTAACCTACCTTTGAGCTTCATCCCCAGCCCTCATTATTTTTTATTTTGAGACAGGGTCTGGCTGAGTTGCCCAGGCTGATCAGAAACTTGCAATCCTTCTGCCTCACCCTTCCCAGTTGCTCCAGCACACTTTATTTTTAAAAAGGTTCATAGGTCACAGGTTTAGAGTTTAAAAGTCCAGAATCAGGGAGACACTGGTTTTGTCTCTTGAGGACCAAAGTGCCACAGCAGGTGGGAGAAAGAGATCATACCTCTAAACAGGAAGCCAGAAAGAGAGTTGGGGTCAGCTCAAGCTTTTCTAACTACTCACTCCCACCAGAACTCACTCCAGGAGGCCTCATTCCCTTCCAAGGGCAGCACACCATGACCTGAGGTCTCCCGTTAGGACCCACTTCTTTCAAGTTCCCACCACCTCCCACTTCCACATCACAGCGATCTCTGATGATGAAGCGTAAACGAAGGCGAAGGTAGAGCTGGCTGAAAACTGAGATGCAAATAGAACTTTACAAGACAGGTGGAGGAGAATAAAATTGCAAAAGCAGAATGACCATTCAAAACTTGTACTGTGGAGGATAAATATGAGAAACTATGCTAGGGTGTCGATGAAAAGGACAAGAAGATAGGCATGAAAAAGGAAAAGAACATAAAAATTATGCCTAAACAACTGGACAAAAATAAAAAAAAAATTAGAAGGCTATTTTTTTTTTTTTTTTCCTGAGCAGAACTCAACAAGCACCAGAAAAATTTAGAGGGATACAAACACCCAGACTTATCCTGATGAAGCTGTGAATGGAAGAAAGAAAGAAAGCAAAGGAGAGAAAGAAAGCAAAAAACAAAAGCCACACAGGTAGTCATGCAGGGAGAGAGGGAGAGAGGAAATCAACAACAAAGCCAAAGGCAGGCAAGTACTAATATGCAAACTAAAACAGTGTCCGTTCTTGAGACCTCTCCTACCAAGAGAATTGGAAAATTATTAATTTTTTGAAAGTATGTCTGTGAAAGTACTTCAAATGAAACCTGGGATTGGAAAAGAAAGAGGAAAAGGTGGGAAGGAAGGAAGGAAGGAAGGAAGGAAAAGCAAGCTAACAACCTATCTTTTTTTCCCTCCAGAATGTCAAACAATAGTTGGTGTTGAGGGAAGCCAAATTTCTGTTGGCCTGAGTGTCACTGTGTGCTGTAGGGAGGACTGGGGTTCAGAGAAGAGGTGAGGGACAATGGTTAGATAAAGGCTACAGCCTAATATTTACCACCACTTGGGGCACCATATGTGGTCCAGGGCCCAAAGGCAGGGTCTTGGACCGTTGGGTGGGCTGGAAACCCCACAGCATACTCTCCGTGGGCATGTTCTCTGGGTTTGTGTCAGAGCAGTCTTCTAAGCCAGAACACCTCATTCATGGGCTTTCCTAGAGCCTCTTCTGAGCACGGCCTGTGACATACACTCCTGCTCTCAAGGTGTTCCCAATCTAAGGCAGGAGACAGAGATAACTAGATATAATCCAGGTTGCTGTGATACAAATGCAAGAGAGAGGAGAGATCAATGCTGACCCAAGAAGGGAAGTCTGGAAGGTTTTATAGAGGTGGGGATATTCGAGCTAGATCTTCAAAGACAAATCTGGTTTCACCAGGCTGCAAGGGAAGCTGGAAGACACTGAGGTGTGGATGGGGTGGTAAGGGGCAGCATAATAAGAAACACAAGTGAAAGAATGCAGAAATTTATGGAAATAGCAAATGGTGCAGATGGGCCAAAGAATTGGTATGTGTATAACGATGTGGAGCTTGAAAACCTGGTTCCTGAAAGCGAACTGCTAAACCCTGAGTATCATCAGGCTAAAGCCCACCATTGCATAAAGCTAGGTGTTGACCTTAGTCTGACAATACAACTGTGGGAGGTGGGGGCCAAGGATCAGTACCCAGGAGTGCTGTTCCTATTCATTCAGTTATTAACTCAAGAAACAATGACTGTTTTCCTTGTGCCAAGTGATTACAGGTGAGAGCACAGATATGACTAAAGCAGGGTTTTACCTTCAGGGAACTTTGAGTCTAACAGTAAAGGCAAACAAGTCCTTGGATGAGTGCCTTACCACGGGACAGGCCCTCTGAAAACAGTCTGTGCACAGAGCGAACCCAAAGGGGCTGGGAGCAGCACAGCAGAATAGAGCAGGGCAGGGCCAAGGAAGTGACTGAAGGGTGGTCTTCGAGGGGGAGGTGGAGCTTGAGATGGCTACTGAAAGATGAATTGACATGAAAGGTGTTCAGGGAGAAAGAGCCGAGAAAGGGGAGACCACAAGCAGCAAGGCTATTTGGGTCAATTGCAAGTTTTTTCTTTTTTTTTTTTTAACAAAACATGAAGGGGAGGGGTTCTTTCAAATCTGTGAAGCATTCGCAGTTGGTCTAACTGTATGCATAACTGTCTGGCTACCTGCCAAAGCAACCTGTGTGTGCCTCTCAGCCTGCTGCAGGATTTAGTCAGGTGGCAAGTATTTATTGTGTGCCCATTATGTACATATGCCATGGTAGGCATATGGGGGAGAAAGGCAAGGAGAAAGCAAGCAGAAACTCAAATATTGTGAAAAATGGAGAGTTTCATGTTGAGTGCTCGTTCCAGTTGGAGTTTCGTCTGACTCACCTTGAGCAGGGACAATGTGGCTATTGTGGAAGCCAGAGCTGCAGTCTCCTGGCCGGTGCCTGCTGCCCCTGTGCTTGGGCTGTGGGTCTCACCACTCAGTTGCATAATGCCTCTTCTTTGGGAGCACATCTTCATATTACCTTAGTGAAGCGAGGTCACTGCCTCCAGAGGCACACTGGAGACCTTCCTATTGTAGCTGCTGGTCATCCAGCCAAGTGGCCAGAAGATATGCCAGAGGAGCAGAACCAAACAGTCCATGGGCACCAGGCAGTTTCTACTTCTGTGATGTCCACGGATAACTGAGAATTCCTTATGGCACTTTTGGGGAGAACAGGGGAACCCTGTGATGCAAGGCCATGAGCAAAGTGGTTGGTATGCTGAATGTCACTGTTACCATCAAGGGCAGATCGCTTGACTTCAGGGCTGGGGAGGTGTTGAAAATTACTAAAGCCCATTTTATCTTCTTCTTTAGTCCTGAATGCTGCTTCTCAAGTATATATATACACATGTGTATATGTATATTTTATATATATATATATATATATAATTTTTTTTTTTTTGCGGTGCTGGGGTTTGAACCCAGGGCACTCTACCAACTGAGCTATATCCCCAGGCCTGGCTGTTGCTTCTCAGTGCGCCCAGCTGCCCTAAACTCTTACAGCTATGTTTAGGCAACACAAACCCTACCTTCCTGCCTTCACTTCAGACCACATCCTATGTCTTCTGTTTGCTGCCAGATCTTTTGGAATAGTTCTATGTCTACTTTCTGGCATCCACAGAATGACATCTTGCTTCTGACATCATCATTAACCAAATGGTAGACACTCTTCTTGGTTTTTACATGGGAAAGTAGCAACAGCTTCTGACACTTAAGACTCTATGTGCAGTTCTGATGGGTCTTGAGGTGTCAGAGGCTGCAGTCTTGGGCTTGGTGGTCTCATACACTGCATTAGAAATGCTGAAAGGGCAGCTTGAGGGCTGTAGTGGAATGAGTAAGATGAGTAGTAAGATGAGTGAGAAGGTTAGTTTGAGGCAGTACCCTGTAAAGTGTGGAACAGGGAAGACAAATAAAATTCAGACTACTAAAACCTTAGCTTAATTCTGTAGCTGTAACAGCATGTTGGTGAGCTCTCCACATGGGACTAAGGTCATAGAATGTCCCAGTTGAAGTGTGTAATCTTACAGGTCTAAAGATAGATAAAATAGAAAGATGGATAATGGGAGAGAAATATGTTACATAAAATTGAAGGTAAAATGTTTCATACCAATTCATGTGGAAAGACCATTATGATGTCTCTGAACGGTTATACTCAGTGTTCAGTTCAGGGACTCTGACAAACTGGGATGGCTTCCAGACCCTTTGCACACATCCCCGTTTGTCAGTGTCCCACAAGCCCTGGCTAAAGAACTAGGCAAATGATCTAAGTCCAGAAAGCAGCAGTAAAGAGCCAGATCCCTCTTCTCTCTGAAGGTATTTCCCCCAGACTACAGAAGCAGGCTTTGTGACCCCCACTCTTGTAACCCACATCCTCTAGCCCTGTCCAAGATAGGATAATGGAGCAAAAAAGGAAGGAATCCTTGAACCTCAAGGAGTTTTTTTTTTTTTTTTTTCATTGAAAGAAGTGCTATTTCTCAACTAATAAAAGGAAAAGCAAGGAAGAGGAAGGAGAAGGACAAGGTAGCAAGGACAATTTTCTGGGACAATTTTCCCAAGCAGTTCTGGGATTCATTTTCCCTATATCCTTAATTCAATGGTCCCTGCTGCCCGAGGTCACTCCAAATGCCCTTCCAGTGCCTCACTCAATATGTCTCCCAAAGATTTCAAGATCCTGAATTTCTCCAATCAGAATATCAGAGACCAATTGCCAATTGCCAAAGACACACAGGAATCACACACCAAACACAGATAAAATGAATAGCAAGTAAAGGTAAGAATAATACAGTATTCTTTTCCAAATGTGAAAATTCCACCTCCTTATTCAGTGGTAGAGGAATTGTTGATGAGGGTTTTAAGACTATATGAGAAAAGAATATGTGGAAATTGATGGTCTGAATGTTACTGAGAGAGCACTTTAAAGTCATTTTGCATATAAAAATAAAATAGTACATGATAAATAATAGATATTGGAAATATCACCAGATATTTAAATTTCTTGGGAGCAAAGACTGTATCTGTTTAATACCACTACATATATACATATTTCAGCACCTAGGAAAGTGCCTGCTATGTAATGGTGCTAAATATTTTCTGATTAGCTGGAGAAATTGCTGATTCAATTTTAATTTAATAGTTTAATTCTCACAAATTGGTTTTCTTTAATAAGAATGATTGCATTCTTATTTGTTTCTCCACCTAAATATGCAATTTTTTTTCTTTTGGTTTCTATTTATGGATTTATGGAATCTCCCAATTACCATATACTACCAGGATCCTGTAGGTGGAAAATACCTTGGAAATCTGCAATGAGAAGAGCTTTAGATCACCTTCATTTGACCTGCTTATTTAAGGAGAGCTGAATAGCCTTTCCAAGCTACACCTTCCTCTCCTCCAAAAAGGCAGGGCTACATGACCTTGCTGATTGCCTGCCCCAAGCAATTGTTTTTGGCCCACGTTATGCTTCTTCCCCACCTCCTTTGCTGGATCCTCCTCTTTTAGTGTTGGAGTTCCCCAAATTCCAGTCCTAATCCTGCTTATTCTTTTCCACTATTCTAAATGATCTCGCCCATTCTTGTGTTTCTGATTCCCGAATATATATACCTAGGTTTGATCTGGTTTTCAACTCCAAATCAGTATGTCCAGTCCACTACTGGACATTTGTACCCAAATATTTTACAAGTAAAGCATTTTAGTAAGTCCAAAGTGTAACTTGATTTTCATTCCTCTTTTTACCACACACAGCCAGTTCCTCCCTGTGTTGGTTTATCATCCCATGTAGTATATAATACTGCACACAGCATGTCAAATACTGTGGAAATCACCTACCTGACTGCTTAAAGCACAGAGCCATCTAGGGTGCCAACACACTCGCCCACCTCTAATTCATGATCCAGTGTAGTCATTTTTAGCTCACAAAGAATTCTTTTATTTGTCTACTTGCCTCCAGTTCTACTTTGAACACCAAGGTCTAAGCTATCATCTTCTCTTATGAAAACCAAGGCAACATATTTCTCTCTGCTCCCAGACTTGCTCCTTGAAGAGCTAGTCTCCAAGCTGCAGCACGTAGGGAAACAATAAATCCATAGTGTAAAATGTTTTGAAACCATTCAATGGGTGGGTGTCTCGGACAAGCCTATTATACTTGAAATACAATGAAAAGGTGTCACTGTGACCTGCCAGGCCTCCATGAAATGTTCCCTCCCTACCTATCCAAGTTCACTCTCTGCTCCCTCCCAGCTACCTCTCCAGCCCCCACCTTGAGCCCCACATACACCATGCTGGCCATCCATAGTCACTAAGACATGACCAGAGCTTTCCTGTCCTGCACCCTGGAAACTGCCCTCTCCTGAGCTAATATGCTCTTTCTTCCCTTTGCCACTTCTAAAAATTTTATTTTGGATTTTGACATATAACCATCACCTGTGCACCAACTACCAGCAATTAATAACTATTCACCTTTTGACATTTTCTCTGGGATTTTAACATTATAAAAGAAGATTCTCCCTGATTCATTCCCTCTCCTTCTTATTCAGAGTGTGTAGTGATATTGTTGATTCCCTACCCTGCACCCATTTCCCCACTCCTTCCTTCCAACACAACCTTGACTTTGTGAAGGTGTTTACACACCTCACATCCACCTCCACTCCCTGCCTGACATCCTCAGGTGTATCAGCAGAAGCTAGTTACAGCCTCATTGTGACCAGGGAGGCAGGAGAGCAAGTGTCCTGGAGGCTGGTTTCATTTGGTCCCCATTCAACAGCAGGGAACTTGTGGCCCTTCTAGAGGCTCCTGCCCACCCTATCTTGCCCTAAGAAGTTTGTCTTTAGAGAACTGGAGTGGGACCAGCAGAGCCAGGTTATCTGACTTTCGAATCCAATGCCAAGGCACGAGCTAAGCAGTATCCTTGTTTGTTCAGTCTTTATCATCAGTCATCTGCTTATCTTACATGACTGTCTACTCTTAACTAAAAGCAACATCAATATCACAGATAGAAGGAAACTGGACTTCCTGAATATCTCCATGTCTTTCCTCCTCAACAAGAAAGAAAAAAAATCATCTTATAAGTTATCATTGGTTTGTACATGATTTTCTATAGCTGTGTTTAAACTCAATGTTTACAAGACTAAGTCTCCTTTATAAACACACATCATTTAAAATTACAACTCAGAACCAACCTCTGTTTTTTCCTCTCCTGTAGGTTGCAGCCTGTTTACTTTCCTGACATC
The DNA here is from genome assembly GCA_020662805.1 of Glaucomys volans. Classification (NCBI taxonomy): domain Eukaryota; kingdom Metazoa; phylum Chordata; class Mammalia; order Rodentia; family Sciuridae; genus Glaucomys; species Glaucomys volans. Next base: position 51,827 of record JAJEJO010000367.1, read on the forward strand.
TGTCACTGCGGCTCTCAGTGGCCTCCTGGTGGGTTATGAACTTGGACTCATCTCTGGGGCTCTTCTTCAGATCAGAGCCCTTCTAGCTCTGACCTGCCATGAGCAGGAAATGGTTGTGAGCTCCCTCCTCATTGGAGCTTTCCTCGCCTCTCTCATCGGAGGGGTCCTGATAGACAGGTATGGAAGAAGGACTGCAATCATCTTGTCATCCTGTCTACTTGGACTTGGAAGCTTGGTCTTGATACTCAGTTTGTCCTACACAATTCTTATATTGGGACGCATTGCTATAGGGGTTTCCATTTCCCTCTCTTCCATTGCCACTTGTGTGTACATTGCAGAGATTGCTCCACAACACAGAAGAGGACTTCTTGTGTCACTGAATGAGCTGATGATCGTCACTGGCATTCTTTTTGCCTATATTTCAAATTACGCATTCGCCAATGTTTCCCATGGATGGAAGTATATGTTTGGTCTTGTTATTCCCTTGGCAATTTTGCAAGCAATTGCAATGTACTTTCTTCCTCCAAGCCCTCGGTTTCTGGTAATGAAAGGACAAGAGGAAGTTGCTAGCAAAGTTCTTAGGAAGTTAAGAGCAATCTCAGACACAGCTGAGGAACTCACTGTGATTAAATCTTCTTTGAAAGATGAATATCAGTATAGTTTTTGGGATCTGTTTCGTTCCAAGGACAACATGAGGACCCGAATCATGATAGGTCTAACATTGGTATTTTTTGTACAAGTCACTGGCCAACCAAACATCTTATTCTATGCATCAACTGTTTTGAAGTCTGTTGGCTTTCAAAGCAATGAGGCAGCCAGCCTCGCCTCCACCGGGGTTGGGGTGGTTAAGGTCGTCAGCACCATCCCAGCCACCCTTCTTGTAGACCACGTCGGCAGCAAAACCTTCCTCTGCATCGGTTCCTCTGTAATGGCAGCTTCGTTGCTGACCATGGGCATTGTGAATCTCCATATCCACATGAACTTCACCAACATCTGCAGAAACCAGAGTCCTATTAACCAGTCCTTGGAGGAGTCTATTCTTTATGCAACAAGAAATCTGTCAGCCAGCAACAATACTCTCAGAGAGCACTTTAAAGGGGTCACTTCCCTCAGCAGGGGCTCACTTATGCCCATGCAAAATGACATGGATAAGGGAGGGGAGATCACTTCTACACCCTTGCCAAATGCTGGACTAAGCCAAACTGAACATCAGATAGTCACCGATCCTGCTGATGTCCCAGCATTTTTGAAATGGCTGTCCCTAGCCAGCTTGCTTGTTTATATTGCTGCTTTTTCCATTGGTCTAGGACCAAGTAAGTACTTTATTCTTTATCCCTTTTCTCTTTTGCGTTATGAATGTCAGTGTGCTGCTTTTAAGGAGTCAGAGCATTGTACTGCTATACAATGTTGCTACATATAAGTATTAGAAACAAGACAAGGATAATAATGGCCATCTGATGTTTCAGCTAATTTGATCAGTTTTCTTGGTTTATACTGCTTTTGAAAAGCCCAGGGCTAGTATTCAACCAAAGGATAAGTTATATGAGGGTACTTTAATCCAACTGAGTGGGTACGAATCAGCCCTGTAAAGAGATTTATTGCCCAAGGATATTATATTGTTTTATGAAAGCAAAATTTGCTGGGATTATATTTTCCTCCATATCATTTCTGAATTTCTTTATGGATGAAAGAAAAAGAAATCAATTGCTTATATTTTCTTAAAGACATTAAGACAAATACATTCAGGTAATAATGAAGAAGAGAGGAATTGGGGGTATAGAAGAGGATGTATGCTTTCTTTGAGTAAATTTTATTTGCTAGATAATCTTTCAGGGCACTTCACTTTTGTCTATTAAACAGAATAATGGAATTCTAGTTAAGTCCATTCAACACAGGGAACATTTTCTGTTTTCTATTTTCTAGATGCAGTCTGTTCAAATGAGAAAGTCCAAACACTTCTTGAGTAAACTGTTTTAGAGATGGATTTGCTAGAATAGGTTGATTGTGGCGATTCTGTAGACTTTTAACTTCACATCTAAAGTTTAAACCTTCCTGTAGTGTGGTTGAGAAAGGTCTTTTCTCACTAGGAAAAAAGTGCTTGAATATTGAAAGCAGTTTTTCTATTCTATCTTTACCTCCATCCCTTCATCTCTTCTTTTTCTCTCCACCCCCTTCTCTCTCATTCCTCTCCCTCCTTTTTCCCTTTTTCCTCAGTCTCTCCCTATTACAGAATTAGTTTTGAAACTTATTTACAAGAATCAAGGAGGCAAACAAATTAGCTAAAACAAAGAGAAATGTTGGAAGTTCCAGATGAATAAAAAGAAATAGGCTGTGTTGTAGAAGGTATTTCAGGGCAAATGTAGGTCTCTGGCATCAGGTGCTGGACGGGCTTTCTAGAGGACGGACAAGTAAGGGCTTACTCTACCCATCTAATGCTAACTCATTAACTGCATTCAGAAGATATGTTTGAGTGTCTCATTTTTTTAAGAGTCAAGAGCCATACAAAATGCTAGGGAAATGGTGATGAACAAGCGAGGCCTCGTTCCTATCCTTATGGAGATTGCAGATGCACTATTATCCAGTTGGGTTTTTCCAATCAGCAGCCATTGGGGTTGGCCTGCTCAGTCTTTGGGCACTCAACTTGCATGTACTGCTTTGGCCCGTCTGGCCACAATTCCACCTCTTCATTTTTTAGCTTCTACTCCCACATCTAAAACCTCAGCTTCTACGTATTGGTTTATTTAAATTCTGAGAGGTGAGGAATAAATCTGATAGACCCTACTTTTTGCTATGTCAAGTCAGTGCCAGTTCAACTCTAATCAACGATGTCAAGGTTTAATTGTGAGTTCCAAGACATGGGTAACCAAAAGCTGACCCATCCTCTGGCTATATGAGTAGATATATTTCTCATAGAGGGCTATGTGGGGCAGACAGACTAATATTACCATGCCATTATCCTTGAATTGCTCTGACTTGTTCCTGAACCTTTATCCTTCTTGTTAAGACTCATCAGTAATAAATATCTTTAATGAACACCTTCTGAAAACACATTTCTACCATTATTAGGATTCAATACTTGCGTGTGTACCTGTGTGACATTTGTGTGGCTATTCTGATGCTTTAAGCTAATGACATCTGATCAAGCATCTTCTTTACATTTTTATTTAAGAAGTGCTTCATAGTCTATCAGAAGATCAAGTCATACACAAAGGATCAACTGGATCTTATTTCTGAAAGTTTCCTATATGAGCAAGTAAGTGGGCTCATTGAGGAATTTCAGATAGTAGTTATCAATCCGTTGATTTCCTTTGCCATAATTATTTTTTCCATATATGTTCAATATGAAACTAAAAATATTTCCTTTGTATAACAATTTTCTTGACCCAATTTTTTGAAGCTTTCAGGTTGAAAGAGTTTGTGTCATAGCACATATTATATATATGAGAGATATTGATCTTAAATTTCCAGAATCAACCTGTCCATGGTTAGAGTCCTTTCAACCTCATGACACCCTTCTCTCTTTGACTTTCCAATAATTTTGAAAAATTCAGCAAATTCTGCAGTTTTTAACACATCTCTTGATAACACATAGCATTAAATCATGAATTCCCTTTTTCAGAATACCCAGTTTGGTTTTGGAAATGATTACTAGAGACTGTTTGATATTTACCTTCTAGGATTCCTTAAACAGCATTCTATTCTAATTTTTAAAAATATAATTTAAGCTTAGAGTCAACCAGTATTTACTGACAGATATTATGTCAAATACTGTAAGAGACAGTTTTCACATATTTTGGAGTACTTCATTTTATCTTTGTAACTAGTGTGTGAAGAAATAATATTTATTGAATTTTATAAACAAAGACACTAAACCTCGAAAAATTAAGTGACTTGTTAGACTAGATGAAAACATTTATAGTATTTTGAAATTTAACATTAATTCCCTAGTCCAAGACAAGAATAGACAGCAAATGTTAATGTGCTAGTTCAGCTTTCTGTAACTATGATAAAATACCTAGAAAAATGAATTTAAAAGGAGGAAAGATTTATTTTGGCTCGTGGTTTTGGAAGTCTTAGCCCACAGTTGCTTGGCTCTATTGCCTTTGGACCTGTGGCAGGGAAATACAGGATGGCAGAAATGTATGGTAGAGGAAACACCCACATAATGATGGCCAGAAAGCAAAAAGAGGCAGGAAGGGACCTGGATCTCAATATCGCCTTCAAGGAACACCCTGAATGACTTAACTTCTTTCTACTAGGCTCCACCTCCTAAGGTAGAATCTAAGCCTTTAACGCAGAGGCCTAGACACTCCAGATTCAAACTTTATCAGTTACTTATTTTTAGTTTAGTCCTCTCCTGGAAGAGACATTTCAAGTAAGAATGAATAAAAGCACTTTATTATTGTAAACACACCAGGCTATTACATGGATCACTCTGTACTTTTTGCAAGATAGAAACACAGTGTCCCTTTTTCTGCAGCTGTGATAGGTGAGTTATGCATTCTTTTTTAAGGCTGAACTATAGGAAAAGAGAGGAGTATAATGATAAAAAGAGAATTTTTGATGTGCACTTATTTGGATAACTGAACCCTGATTTAAAAAATGTTGAATGTAAATATTGTTAAAATTAGGCTCAGGTGATATAAAATAAAAACCCAAATAACACTGGCTTAAGCAAGTTAGAAGTTTCTTTCTCTATCACTTACCAGCTGGAGCTTGGGTAGTTCTGGCTGCCAGTAAATGCCCAGTGTCAAGCACCTGAAGGCCTAGTTTCCCCAGACCTTATGTTAACATTGGTTCCTAGTCTTAACGTTTATTTTAAAATATTAAGAGGCATTTTAAAATGTTATTATCCTTTAGTTGTAGCTAATGTCCACTTGAGAATAAGTACATTACACTAAGTGAAATCAATTCTAGGGAGGTTGGGTAGGGAAAGGCCTGGAAACACGTGAGCAATTGCACCAGAACTACTGTAGGTAATATGGATAAGATATTTTTCATAGGGATTAGACATCACATAATAGTGAAGAAGTCAAGGAAGCAAAGTCTGGAACAGGACAGTTAGGGGAAAAGCAAAAACTTACTGATCAGGGCCACCAAGAAAAGTTGGCGAAGATGTCTTTGGAAGACTGTTGCCTATGCATCTGATTACAACCTGGAGTCTCTGCAGGACAGAGGAAAAACAGGATTCAAAGCAGAGGGAAGCAAAGCACTGAATCTGCTACAACAAACTAGAGTCCTTGAGAAGAGACTGCAGTCTCCATCTGTCTTTCCCCATACTAGGTCCCAGGGTACAGGCCAGATGTAAAAAAGTGGCTGCTTTTCTACAAGAAATCTGACAAGGTACCTCCCTGGCCTGGGACTTAGAGAAGTTGTAGGAGGAGATCTGGCCACATCCCCTGCTCCCCTACATTGACAAGGGGTCGCCAGTCATCAGCAACATGGTGTGCAGACCATAAACATGGCTAGAGGCAACCCGAGCAAGCCCAGGGCTGATGTGTCACTTTGGCCCTAAACTGATACAAGATTCTCTTCTCAGCCCTCATCCAGAACTACACAGGAAGGGAATTCTGGGAAATGTAGGCCATCTTAGCTGAAGTGATGCAGTACAAAACCACCACAATAATAAACTAAAATCTCATATAGAATAGATTTGATAAGGAAAAATACATTTCAAAAGGCCAAGGGACCTGAATTCAGTCTTCAGTTTCTGTGCTAGACATTTCTAAAAAATTAAGATGCTAATTATTAAAGTGCATGATTAGCTTCCATTCCATTCACTTCTCAAAAAAAAAAAAATGAGATCATTTTATTAATGTCTCTTGGCTGTTGTTTCTTTATAAAACTGAAAAACACTTTTTGGCTAATGCATCATAAAGGCTTTCATGTTTGTTTTCTCAGGAACATTAATTATCTCCCTTGAGCTGATGAGTCTCTCTTATCTCCAGTTCCATCATCTCACATGACTTCCAGTTCCTTGTTTCCCCAGTGGATCTGAGTCTTTTCCACTTTGACGCTTCACTGTCAGCTGAACGCAACAAGCCTGAAGTGGAATTTTTTTCTTCTTATACTAGGTCTCTCACCATTTCCCTTCCTTTTACATGGGGTAACCACTCCTCTAGCTACTTGGGGATGATGATTTGGTGCCTTTACTCAATTTAGTCTGTGACCAAATGTTCTTGGATTTTTCCTCACAAATGGCTCCCATATTTATTGTTTCCTTCCTATTTCTAACATCCTTTTCAAGCCTTGTGTCTCATTCCTAGATTACTGAGAGGCTCTTCCAGTAGTCCACTTGCATTCCAGAACCTTCCAATGCCTATCCATATCCTATTTCTGTTTTCCTTAAATACCAATTTCCTCATGTTGCCCATGTTCCCAAATGTTCTATTCCTTTCTACATTTTACCATAAATCAAGTGCCTTTCAAAGTGAAAAGATTAGAAATTATTCAGTCTAACATTTTCCTTTCATATAAAAGAAATACAAGAGATTAAGGTCACACAGATGTAGGACTAGAACTTCAGCCCCAGTGGCCTAATTCCACGCTCTCTACCCACTCTATCATCCATCTTTGAGAGAACAAGTGTTTTTCAAGGTCCTTCATCATCTCACCCAATCTTTCAGGGCATCTGTGCACTATTTTCATTGTAGTCTATGAAGCTGTGCCCTAGGGTCACCATTCAGAGAGAATTACATCAGGTCTCCACATAACATACACAGCAAATGGTGCCCCAGGCATTGTGCAACCAGGCAATACTTTGCCCACCTGGGCTTCTTCATTTCCCTCTGCTCCACCCATAGGCCAGTAAACCCACAATACTTATTGTGGCCTCCTCCTTCTCCATCTACTTTATCCATATCTTTCCTCTCTTTGAATCTTAATAAAAATAATATCTCCTCTATGACTCCACTCCTTTTCTTACAGGTCTTAATTCATATGAGCTAGTGTATTTCTAGCACAGAGTTATTTAGTTCTAGGTTATAAAAACACCAAGTTAAAAAGTCAAAAAACCTGGATTCTAGTCCCAGCTTTTACTGACTGCATGACCTTTAAGTCATTCCTCTTCTCTAAGATGTTTCCAATCCATGAAATGGGCATAATCATGCCTCATGTATCTGCCAGAGAATAGGTGGGTCAAATGAGCTAAAGAATGTGGGAGTACTTTGATGTCGTAGAGTAGAATATCAGTGTTCCAGTGTAGTAACTCATCTTAGTCCTTAATGACGTCATGCATTGCTCCTATGTGTTTTTTTGGTGTGGGGGGGCATTAATTAGAATCGAGTTACTGGATTATTTTTTGAAGGAATGAACCACATCTCATTTTCCTTTCTGTCCCTTTACATAACCATTGTATAAGTCTGTTTTAAAATGATGCTGGTTACATTTGGGCTGCTAAGGGTGAGTGGGGAAAGACTTTGAAAATAACCATGCAGATGCAGAAAAGATCTCTGTGTGCTCCTTTACTTGTGTAAAGTTCTCAAATGGGTGGATGAAGGCCCCAGTGAGTTAGGAATGAGAAACTGCCAAGAACATCCGGTTGCTGCCAGAGACGATCACAAGGATTTTGCAGAACAATCTATCACTTGGACATGATTTAAAAAATCTTTTTCTGCTTTTGTCTATAAGACAAGGTACAGAGGAGATAGTAGTGCTCAGAACCAACCAATGGAAGGCAGTTGGGCATTTCTTTATTAAGTCATAAATAGCTATTTGGACACAGTACCTGAGAGTATTCCTAGAATATTTTGTGTGCATCTTTGTTTTTTGCTAAAAAATGGAGAGAGGATTTTGGTCTAACATTTTGAGAATGTTGTAGACCAAAAGTAATGCTAGTAAGGTGGAGAATATTGGAATGACAGGTAATTTGGATGTGAGAAGGGGAGTTACTATCCCATCTCCTGGTTTGTCTAATACTTGCAGTATCAAGGACTGACCTGGGTGTTCCCACGGGCCGTTGGGTTATGCCGTCAGAGACAGACATCTGAATCACCCCTGCTAAAGAGAACAGTCATTTCTCATCATGACTTGAGACTACAGATTTTCCAAGTGTTTTTAGGAGGATCTGAATAATTGTTCTTTCTCCCCACTTTGCTAAGAGTTAGTCATTTGTCTACATTCATGTTGTAATTTTTCTTTTCTAAAGAAAATGTGCTATAGGAATTCCAGTTCAATTCTCAGAATTGTATTTTAGGTTATTGGTATGAACCAGTTGGAATTTAAACAAGATTTTTATTAGGAGCAGAATTTTTAGACCAGATTTCGAATGCATTATAAAGCTTATTAACCTGATGTGATTATTGCTCAGGTATTTCATTTAGAGAGTTTATTGCTTATAATCCAAACAAATCTCTTGTATAAATAGAGGTTTAAAGGGTAAAGTATGTGCTGTTCTCACATAACAGCAAAAGGAAGATTAAACCAACCTTATTAAATCTTCTTAAATATGGGTTGGCTTAGAACAACATTCCTTCATTGTATTAGATCACAGCATGTCTTTCTTCTGCCAGGAAAGTGTTTCTATTTTGAGGCTGAAGTATATGCACTACAACATTTTACTTTCGGGTCCTTTGTTTCTCTAACTGTAAAACAACAAGGTTGCCCTGGAATCTGGAATTTGGGAGGGAGGCATAAATATAGTATCAAGTAATTTTTATGTACTTTGTTTTATACATTTAAAATATTTGAAGGAGTCCATTAGCATCACTAGTCTGCTGAAGGGGTTTATGACCCACAAGAGGTAACAGCCCCTGTCATCCGTTACTCTGTAATTAATATTAAAATTTTTCCATCAAATAAAATTAGTGTGTGTAGTCCACTGCCATTATTAGAGACTTTTATTAAATATTCTGTGATCCATACTTCATCTTTCACTTCAACATATGTTCAACATCTTAACCTGACTTTCCACTGTGTTACTGTGTGGAGATTTCTCTTCTCTTCACACTTCAGAAGGAAGACAAGATGAGCCAAGGCTCAAGGCCTGATGTTATTATCTCATGAGTTCATTCGAGGTGATACTTGTGTAGAGACCCAGCCTTCTTTAAAATAGCCACTGAAACTCAGAAAAATGTGTGTGACTGTTTTTTTCCTCCATAATGATTATTAGAACTTTTTAAATCCAATTATTCATGTATCTATAAGTTGGTTAATTAACTTCTTCTTTCATCTCATGATTGGTATATTTTAATTATGAGCAGATAGGAAAAAATTTTCCCAAGTTCCCAAATTAAGTTACATAATGAGGTTATAGCCATCATCTTTCAACTACCTTGATTTGCATATTCAAGTGGAACCTCACACTGAAGACTGAATGTCAGTGACACCCAATAATCCTTCCCCATCTCTTCTACCAATTCTGAAGACTAAAAGAGGCAGCTGTAAGTATCTTGGAGTGACTAAGAAAAGAGCAGAGGGAGAAAGCATGTGGATTCATTGATTCACTCTCTCATCTGGAAGGTGTGTACTGCTCATCTCTGACATACATGTGACATATATGGTGCCAGGGGCTAGGGATTCAGGAATGAATGGGAGAGATCCACACCTTGTCCTCATGGAGTTAGTGGTGGGAATGGGCGATAAGCAAGGACAGAATCCATGTAGAATACTACTTCAAGAAAGGAGTGTTAACGTTTTAGTGGAAATGAGTGGTAAAGAAAAATAAGATAGGATAAGATCAGAGTAAGCTTGGAGGAGGGTTAGTTCAGATATCATGGATACAGAAGATATTTCTGAGGTGCTGCCAAAAAAAGCATGCAGAACTTCGAGGATGGAGATTTAACCAGGGATAATAGAAGATCAAATGATACAACTAGTAGGACACAACTAAGACTCTCACTTCTCAGTTTTCTCTCTCAGAGCTTCAACTTCCTTTCTGAGAAGATGGGGGCAACAATCCTTACCTCACCACATAATTGTGGAATTAAATGAAGCAATCTGTACAAAGTACCCTGAGCTTAGTGCCCCGTGTACAGCATGGACTCAGTACACTCCATGCCTGGTGGTCTTTAAACATCTGGGCATGGTCTAGACCTGAGGTGAATAGTTCTGATGATGTCAGCACTGACCTCAGTGGGCATTTTGCTACCTATGTGTCCACTCCATGCCCAGTATTGATATGTGATGCCTTAATCATCCTCACCTCCCTCTATAAACTATTCCAGTTGGGTCAAGACGACAGAAATGCATTTGTGGCTTTGAGAAACATGTTTTAATAATCCTGGATCACCTACAGTCACAAGAGCTTTCTAGGAAACCAGTCGGGTTTTACAGGAAATCATGAAGCTTTGGTGAAAGGTGAAAGGTGTTATTTCAAGAAACACCCAAATGTTCACTCTTCTAAGCTGGTGTGACTAATTTATACTGTATGTCCTGTGTTCACATAAACACTGTGACTTTTCCAAGCCTAACATAGAAACTGGCCCATGATAAACACTTGTTGGATGAATTTAAAAAAATTATTTTAGAACTCTTTCAATTTCTGTGAGTACAGGAGAGCTCCCTAGTCTAGGGTTAATATATCCAGCTCTCCTCTGATACGAATCAGATCCATATCTAGAGAAAGAGAGATGAATGTGAATCCCATGCATATTTGGCCAAAAATTATATCCAAATAAAGTCACTTAATTGAGGATGCAGGGCCATCTCTAATTTTTGATGACTAAAGAGGTTTTTGTTTTAAATTTACTGAATTTAAGGCCACTTTAAAAATTTATGGTGTTAGACAAAATGTTCATTTCCAAGTTTTTCCATTTTGTTCTCCAAGTATGAAACACAGACTTCCATGAAAAAAAAAGATTAAGTTTAGCTATAGAATGGGATAATTATTCCTACCCTGATTTATCATTTGAATGCATTTAAATTTGACTCTTTACAAAAAAGACTGGAGGTAATTCCTTTATGGCTTTCCTAAGGGAAATATGTGAAAATCTATATCTGCAATTTGGAAGGGAGATATTTTTGCCTACCTAATTACCAGTAGCTTTTATACAAATATTTCATTGGATTAGCATTGGCTTAAAAATCAGATTAAACTCCTCAGATGTGACTGAACAATCCAAAGTTAATAATAATAATAAAACATCTGTGAAGAAAAATCATACCACAGTTGCAAAATAATCAAACCGTCAATAAGTATAAAGGGGCTGAGATTTTGCCCCACTTGCAAACTAGCGAACTAACAAGTTAGCCTGTTGAACTTTCATGGATGTTGATAGTCAAAGGGCAGTTTATTATTCACAGCAATAGCAATTTCCAAAATATCAGTATTTGTGCTAGACCCCAATCCCACAGGTCAACTGAAGAGGGCTAGATGATACCTTCACATATAAAGGGTTGTACAAGAGAGGAACCCCAAGCTTAGAGAACACAAATCTTTTGTAAGACAGTAAGCCAGCTGACTTCTTCCTTGGAGGCAGATGTTATCTTTACTTTTCTGGACAGAAAGCAAAGCTGTCCTTTCCTCCAGAGTGAGACACTATCAAACAGTCTTAGAAAGACAGTCTGGAACAAAAGTGGTCAATGCCTTTGCTCACAAGTCATGTGGAAATAGCAGAGACCTATTCAGAATTGTCTCCCAACCCAAATATCTGAAAACCCAGGCGGCCTCTTTTGTGTTTTAAACAAGAGACTAGAAATTTTAGATTCAAAGATTGTAGAGTCTAGCTTTTTGTTTGTTTTATTTTATGGAGTGGAACCAGTCTTTTGGAGGATGGGTATCAGTAGGAAGTATAAGAGGAGTCATCTGCCATAACATTTAAATTTAGGTTTATATTTAAATAAACTCTGGCTCTTCAAAAAATTGTTCATGTGATGTTTGCACAGCTAAAAATTACAACAATTGCAGGGAGGTGGAACAGCAGGTTCTAATTTGGAAGTTTACTTAACTGCTTCACTCCAAAGCATACTGAGTTTAAGACAAAGAGGCTTACGTTCCAGAAGCACATCAAGTGTTTCAAAAGAGATTTTGATGTTTTTCACTTTTCCTCCTAGGGTGCAGACCCCAAAACTCAGAATCATAACCGTCAAAGGCTTTTAAAGAGCTACCTTTCTTTTCTATCATTCCTGTGGGATAATTATACACCTTTAGAGAAAAAAGGTGTTTTGCAAAAATTGTCATTTTATCACCAAATATAGCCATTACACAATAGTATTCAGATATTAGATTTGAGTTCTGCTCCAACATTTAAGATCTTTAAAATACTTATTTTTCTTTGAGATCTTAAGTTTCCGACATTAATGATCAACATTCACATAATCACTCTCCTTTTTTCCCAACTAACTAGGTTAAAAGTCACTTTGACTGATTGTAGTGGGGAACTGTATGGTCTTCTGGCATTTTTCATTAAAATAATGCAAAGTATGTTTAAAAAGCATCCACAGAATTCTACACTAACTTTGCATCCAAACCACAGAGGAAAAGCCTAAAGGAAATATATGCATTGAGCTAATGAAATCCTTTTTCCTTTGCGGAATTAGAGGATGCAGTGGCAGTACCTCACAGAACCACAGATTTTAACCCTGCCATTCTGCAGCATGCGCAGAGCTGAGCAGAGAACGATGGCACCGTCCATCCCATCACCACCAGCAACAGCTCACAGAAGACTTCAGTATTTACCTTTCCTCTCTGACTTCCTCCCATTATAGTCCTCTGTCCTTGAAAATTATAAATATTGGACAGTACAGACATTGAAGAAAAAGACTAAGGTTTTAACTCTAATGATAAACACGACATTCATTTGTTATTAATTTCTTTACTTCAGTAACTCAAAGGAAATCAATTTCCAGAGCTTCAAATTCAAAAAACATGTAAAGTTCTTCATTCCCATCTCCCAAGTTGTAACAATTCTCCCATTTAAAATCAGGCTCATTTATTACCCACCAGAAATCCTATTATGACACATTTCACAAGTTATAAAAACCCAAGAATACTAATCAAAATGACACCTGGAAATATTGGTGTAGGTGTTAAGAAATGACTCAAATGACTAGATAATGATCCTTTCATAAGCCAAGGTATCTCCAATGATTTGCTTTCAACAAAAAATAAAGGATGACCTAATCAAGTTACCAGCTGTTGTATCATCCTGAGTAACTTTTATTGTTAATTCAAAGAATTGGGTGGCATTCCTATTATAAGATCCCTTAAATTCATCATCTATTTTACTTATTCTTGAGAATAATAAATTTCATCTATTTAAAAAGTAGAACTGAATCATGTTACTCTAGAAATAAGTGACATTCACCCACAGATACATAATAAAAAAAACTCCCATCCATCTCATTGAGGTATTTGGAATAAATTTTCATTTTCATATTTAATAATAATTTCTAAAATCTATAAGATATTTCCATGATTTTGATTCATTTTTATGAAGTATTGTTTTCATAACTTAATTCAGAAAAAGTACTTAGAATCTTTTAGAATAAATGAAACCAAATCTAAAATTCCCATTAAAGGTCATTTTGTGTGTATGTATTGTGTGTGTGTATGTGTTTGTGTGTGTCTGGAGAAGCATGATTGGGTGATAAATTGAAGACTTTCAGGCTTAAAAATGCATTAGTAACTAGGATACAATATTAAGTTCAAGTGAAAAAGAAACCTTATAAAATTTATGCTAATACTTTGTTCCTGTATTTTTTGGATGGATGATGGTAATGGGTATCAAAGAGTTATCATCTTTAAATTCTGCCAGAAACATTTAAAAGAGTGACATAGCTATTTTTCCTTAAAAGTAAGAATCTAAATACGGAAGAAATTGCATCCTTTGTCACTATTTAAATTCAAGGTGAAAAAAATGTTAGATGTTAGCTTATAGTGGGGAAAAAAAACCAAAAAACTTAAGCTTCCAAATTGCTCTAACAGCAACACAAGCAAGAAAATTGGAAGCCCACAAAGAAATTCTCATCTGGTACCTGATCCCAAACAGGTTCCATTTTTAACTCTGGCATTTCTTTTTTAAATTGAGGGTTATTTCACTTAATCCAATTTTCCCTAAAATACTATTTGAAAAATCTTTCTGGTTATTTTGATTTGAAATCATTAGGGCAAAACAATTGAGGAATACTTTGTCACCTTTCTTAGTTTGTGACTTAAATAATCCAAGATACTGTTCTTGAATAAAGTATTTCTTTTACAAAGTCCACAAGTGGCACAACTGAGGGAGACCAAGAATAGTGAGACTACAAAAAGAAAAAAAGAATCTGCTACATGATTGCTGCTGTTGGAGTTGGTAGCCTATCATGGAGTCTATTTTTTAAATACTTTTCCATTTACAGAATTTATGAGGCCAGAATTTAAACATCTGGTTGGAAGGGATGCCATGCTCCTACACAAAATCACATCTTAAGTACCCACTTGCAGAGGGAGAGCTGGGTATATGCTACACGCTGCTTGCAAATGTAATAAAAACCATAGGATTTGGCTTCATTCCTACAAAGCACAGGACATAGCTACCCTGGCAAATCAAATTGCTAAACACCGTGCAGCTTGAATGTAGAACTGACTCCAAAGTTGCTAGGAGTTGTCTGGCAAGAGTTTTGAGACCTCGATGAGTCTTTCAAACTCTGGGTGAGCATGCCAGGTGGTTCAGGAAGAACCCCAGCCAAATGGAAAATGTGCCTGGGGAGAACTGCAAGATTTCAATCTGAAAATGTAGAGGGTTAAATGACAATGTCTATAGGGAAAACTAGGGCCGTGACCACAAATAAGGGGAAGTGTGCAGGGTAATTTACATATGGTGGGGCTGTTATCTCTATTGAGTGTTCCTGTTAATCCAAGTCTGTGTGCCCAACTGAACACGCTGGGATTTCAACATATTTTTCCTTCATGATCTTTTTATGACACTCTGTGTAGCCATAAATGCTGTGTCTGTTGATTTCATCTAGAACAGGCGAGTTCTTACGGGCAGTCCTCATGACTTAATATCATGTGAAATATGAGATCCATATCTGTGAACAATTACCCCTCTCCAGTGGCCCATGCTAGTCTAAATTTTCCTCAATCAGGTCTGCAGCATACAGCAGACCTTAGGACATGTAGACTCTGACATTGATGGGAGTGCAAATTGCTGAGGTGGCCCTGGAATGATGAGGTTGAAGGAGAAATAACAGGAATCCCGGAAAACTGTTTCTGAACCACAAGCTGCTATGCTCACTACGTAGGAGTTCACTAAATCTCTGTCATGAGTACTCTGCGATCCCCCTCCAAGCCAAAAGGACAATGCATCCTCTGTTGGCTTATCATCGGGGTAGGGAATAAAGAGGATGCTCAGAGGGAGCCGCACTTCCTCCTTGTGGTAAGGAAAGGGAGTCCTCCCTTGTAGCAATAACTTGATTTTACTTGGGGAGCAATTGGGTCACCTTCTTGGGAAAAAAAAAAAAATAGCGATTTTAAGAAAACTTCCACCTGTAATTATAAAAATCACCATATTAAATCCCAATGTGGTGGTTTATACCTCTATGTTGTTTACTTATGAAAAGAAAGAGTTTCTCCATTTCTTCTGCTTTGGGCATTCACAGCATCTTTCTGGAGAACCCTGAAGACTGTAAGATTCTTGCACTGTCTTACTCCCAAGTCTGCCATGGAAAGACTTTCTTACCACAAATGCCACTTCATATTTTTATTTCACTCTCCTTGATCTGAAAACTTGCAATTTTATGGTTCCAAAATCATTATTAAATCGACATTCTCCTTACTTTTAATTTGAAAGGCTCCATCTCGGGATGGCTGAAGCATTCCCTTGTCAATTGTTGCAACATCCACTTTGTTGAGAGTATATCAACCAAGGCATCCATTTTTGAATTCTTCCCATTACATAAAAAAAGAAGTAGAAGTTTTCAGCAATGATATATTTATTTTGGGAAATGTCAGGTGCAGGGTTTGCTGGACAAGCTCCCACCAGAGCACAGACTGAGGGAAGTAATGAACCAAAGGCTCATTTTTTTTTTTTTTAATTGCCCAAGGACTTGGCTCAGCTGCTGCATCGAAGGTATGCCTAGGACAGATTTCCAGTATAGTCTCAAGTTTTTTGAGGCGAGGAGACCCTGGCAGTTCAGACTGAGCATGTACAATTTGTGCTCTGCACAAGCACTCTGTCTTCATGTTGGCAGGATCCATCACTTTCTATAACGGCAGGATCTGTTTATTCTCATCTGAGGGCAATGTGGTTCTGATGAACCCAGCAATGTTTCTCCCAAATACCACCAAATAATTTCAAAAGGCCATCTTGATGAAAGGTGGAGTCACAAGGAAGAGGGTTAGAGGGGTATTCAGGTAGGCTAGAATTCAGATCAAGAAAATCTTATCTAACTCCTCTTCTAAAAGAAACTGAAAGGTTCCCCTTCCCTTCCCTCTCCCCATGGCTGCTACAGCGTAAGGCCTTAAAGAACCCTCAGCTTCACCTGACCTGTGTCAAATCATGTCAGAAAGGGACATGGGTGGGGTGTATGTTTGTGGCATAGATTATTTGGTTTCATAATTTGAATTTCTATAATTTTACCTTGTATTTGCCCAAGCAAAGGTCTTCTTTGCAAAGTTTGCTTTGAATTATGCAGACAATCTACCCAGTGCTGGATCCTCAATTTTGCAAAGCTCCAGATAGGGTTATCTAGGCACTCAGCTCACTAAGAAAAGAGATTCCACCAAGGATATAATCTGCAAGAACCCAGTAAAGGTCTTTGGAGGTGAGAAGGAGTGAGGGAAGAGAGGTGAAGTGAAAGGGTGAGAGATACAGATTTTTTTTTAAAACTTCCTATTGGTTAGAACAACAATTCTGTCATTTTTGTTACAATCATCTTCCATGTCTATAAGGTGATCCTGTACAGATTCACTTGGAGAAGATAATCAAGAAAAAAACAATTCAAATTCAATTTATTTTTTCTTACTATAAAACTGCACATTTTGAAGAGTAGAACATGATCTTGACATGAGAGGCTAATTGTTCAGGGAGAGGCACAGCTGACTGCTCAGTTCTGGCACGGGCAGTGCTGGAGGTGCTGGCCAATGGGACCCCTCCCTGGCTTCTAGCTGCTTCTTCCAGGCGGGCCTTATGCAGCTGGTCCTTGTGTAAGCACTGGCTTTTGAACACATGGTGCCTTAGCCAGCAGGGAGCCAGGGCTGGGCAGCTCGAAAGTCCTTCTTCCACAGAATCAAATGTGCTTGTATTCATATTTATTTGTTAATAAATAAATATTTATGGTGCTGCTATCAAGACAGCATAGTGATTAAAGCACATGAGTTCCAGAGACTGACTTAGGAGCTCTTGGACCTTGGCAAGTTATAAAGTACTCGAAGCCTCAATTTCTTCTATGAAAGAGGAAAAATAATACTTCCTACTTATTCGAGGTTAGTGAGGATCAAATGACAATGTTGTTGGGTGCTTATGAAGTCAGCTCCTGGTAAGAACTTGTGCAGACTTTATTAGGCACACTTGGTTGGCTATGCTATGAGAGGAAGACAAGAATCTTCTGTTCTTTCTAATTCCATCAAGCAAACCCCATAATGCTACCCGTCACTCACAGAAAAAAAAAAAAAGTGCTCTGATCAATTTTGGTGCCAAGAAGAGTCTTTCTTCCAGAAATGCAAATATCTAGTCTGGTATAATAAATAAATCTGGAAGCTCTATTGAATTTAGGGCTTCCCTCCACCCAGCTCACCCCTGGCCAGGAGGCTCAAGTGGGAGAAGGGAGGTAGCAGGTGTCCCCTTGCCCTTCTAGCCCCATTTCCTACCCACTCCTTAGCTGTGACCTCAGACGCCTTCCAGGCCCAGGGGAAAGGAAAGCATAGGAAAGGACATCATCCACCATTCTGTAGCAACTGCAGCTGGTATCTAGCCTTGAGGCTCCTGAGCTGGGCTGACGTCCAAAGTCAGCCCTTGGTTGCCCCAGGCATTGCCCCTTCCTTTGCATTTCTCAAGCCTCAGGCCTAGACCAGTACCTCCTGCTCCTGGGGCCGCTTGTCTGCTCTCTCCCTTAGCTGGAGGCAGGGGAAGGTGCATCCCTTTTCTGGGCTGTCCTGTCCTGCTAACGCAGGTATTGACCCAGGCACAGAGAGATCAATGAGCTGGCCCTCCATCACAATGGGTTTTCCCTAATCTTGCTGTCCCCTGTCACTTTCTTTCTTCAGTGCCCTGGGTGGTGCTCAGCGAGATCTTCCCTGGTGGGATCAGAGGACGGGCCATGGCTCTGACTTCTAGCATGAACTGGGGCATCAATCTCCTCATCTCTCTGACGTTTTTGACTGTAACTGGTAAGAACTCTTTGTTTTCCTCTGATTAATTTTGTCCTTTTAGGACAAATGTTAGGGAAGCATATCCTTGTAAAAAAGATTTTATTGTGGAAAATTTCAAACACACTCAGAGGTGAAGAATGACAAAGAACCTTTTGTACCTTTTACCTATCCTAAGCCATTTGCAGTCTTAATTCATTATGACCCCGCCTGCTCTTCCTCCTACCAAATTTAGTTGTTTCTCACACATAATGTCATTTTTGTCTGTAAAATTTCAGCATGGACCTCTTAAAGAAAAAACATTACAAAAAAGTAAAACCACAGTATAATTGAAAATGTTAATAATCATCCCTAAGTATCAAATATTCAGTCTGTGTTCACATTTTACTAATTGTCTTATAATTATTTTTTATACTTTGGCTGAATCACATTCAAATATATAATCTGCAATTGGTTGTTGTGTCTCATACTTCGTAAGTTTCATCTCCATTTCCCCCACCCTTCACCCCACCTTATATTTTTATGAAGAAACTGGATCATTTGTTTCATAGAATTTTAGAGAGTCTGGAATTTGTAGATTGTTCTCATATCACATGTCTCTCTGTTCTTTGTGTTTCCTGTACATTACTATTTAGATCTAGATGGGGACTTGAGGAGGTCTAGGTTTTCTGGTCTCTTTGCAAACTCCTGGGCAGGTAACAGGGTGTGCCCTGTCTTCAGGAGGAATGTCAGGCCTGGTTTTCTCCTACTTTGCCATGTTAGACTTCTGTGACCCACTATTTTCTAAATCAACTATTTTCACTCTACCATTCCTCCTAAATTTTTATCTGGAATACTTCTTAAAGAGAAATTTCTCCTTATTTGTGATTTAGCTACCTGAAGTGTGGGTCATGTAAGACAAGCAACATAAGTGCTTGAAACTATTTTTAAGTTCTCAAAATAATGAGGTGGTGCCCAGGTACCCTCCAAAATTCACCAATGAAGCAGGTATTATCCCTGGCCTCCAACCACAAGCCCAGGTGGGACTAGGTCAGAAAGAGATCAGTGAGTTTTCCTTATTTCATATAAGGGGTCACGCAGTCTGGCTACAATAAAAAAAAAAAAAAAAAATCCAAATCGGAAAATTTTGTTAAATAAATTACCCAGTTTCTTCATTTTGTATGCTTAAAGTCTGCATTCATATTTATGTGTTTGTATGTATAGTTAATTTTCAAGAGTGGATATTTACTCAAAATGCACACATATGTATGTACGTATGTATACATAAATATATATATACACACACATATTTAGTATATTACTTTTGGAAGTAGCTTTTGAAATTGCTAGGTAAGCATGATTTTGGTTTTTATGTAAAATTGTCAAATCCTTATGTCCTACATTTTTAGAAATAGCTCAAGATTGAAGGAAATGACACCACTGGTTATTCACACTGGCCACACCTCTCCTACTAAGATTACCCATATAATTATGTGCCCTTCACCTTCTCTCTCTCTCTCTCTCTCACACACACACACACACACACACACACACACACACACGTAGTCATTTGCTATTTGGTGTGGAGGAAGAAATATAAAAAAGAATTGGAATGTCAAGGAATCAAAAATGGCACAAACCCTTGGGAAGGCTAGCTAATATATCAGATGAGCTAATGAAGATTTGAAATTCTCCAAATGGGCTTTTTAGAACAAATGTTTGGAAAAACGATCCAATTTTTTTTTTAAGTCTGGAATGATCTCAAATTTTTAGATGATATTTAATTGGGATGCTTGAAGATTTCTTCTTGTTTTTAAAAGTCAATTTTCCAAGTATGGGTTAGAAAGACCTAAAAGATATGAGGTTCTACCTGGCAACAAGCCCTCAGAAACCAACGTTTTAATGAAATTTCATCCGAATCAATAAAAGCAGGCTGTTCCAGATAGAAAAACATATTCTACAGTGGGCACGACCCAGCTGTTGTATTGAGTTCAGCTCTGAGTAAAGCATTCTGAAAAAGGTTACTTAAAAATTGCAGTGTGTCCACCAAAGGAGGGTGACCTGGATAACCAGGGCAGGCCACTGTGCTCTGAGAAGAATGGAGGGGAGAGTTCAGGATGTTCAACTTGGACAAGAGGATCTCAGGAAAAGGACAGAGTGCATTCAAATATTTGAATGGCTGCCATGCAGAAGGTGTGTGTGTGTTGTACACACATATTTATACATATACACACATGCATGTGCAAAGTGCACACACACACATATACATACACATACATAAATATATACATATGCACATATACATTTGTGTATATACATTTAGTATATCACCTTTGGAATTTACTTTTGGGGGTGTTGCTAATTAAGCATGACTTTGGTTTTTATGTAAAATTGTCAAATCATTCTGTCCTACAAAGCAGATTGACTGAAAGGTAGATTCAGGTGAGGAAGAACTTATGAGCAGAGTGAGAAGGCTCAGTCAGGGAGATGCTTTGTTGGGAAGAGGTGAGCTCCTTGTTACTGAAAGTGCTCTAACAGAACTGGGGACAAGTTAAATGAGACAGCCTTTTGGAGTTTTCAATTCCATATTCAAGTTTAGAGTTTCAGAGAGGGAGGGAGGACCAATTCTATAAGCATTTTATTAAGCAATAAGTCAGGTAAAGCCCTGTACCAGCAACTGCCAAAGGGACCACAGTGCTCTTCCTGCTCCTCCCACCTCAGCAAAACTCACTGACATGTGGTTACTATGCTTAGATCCTTCCACACTGCAGTTACCAAAAAGGCCTCAGTATACAAACTCTTAATTTTCCTGCCTGACCAACTGTGATTTGTGGCTGCAGCTGTTAAGAGCTAGTTGCAAATCTTATCTACAGTTGGTCTGAGCCTATGTGTGTGCAGAAAGAGCCAACTACTTTCTCACTACTTGTGACACAGGATTTTCTGCTGCTGAGCCAGAGCCGGCACAATGCAAATGGCTAGCACAATGCAAATGGGGTGGGGGGGCCAATATTCCTTGATATTGGCCAGTGACAACAAAGGGACTATCCCACTGTCTAGAAGTGGTTAAGGGAAAAACTAGGCTGGCAAAGTGAAACCCACCAAAATCTGAGGATTGGCCTTTCATTGGACCCACTATCACATTTTTTCCTCTGGACCTGGAAAGAAGCATTCCAAACACACAACTGACAATTAAAAAGTGATGAAATATTGCATGAAGTAATTATTCATATCACAGTAAAATAGTCTGCCCTCAACCTAAGAAAAGTCTGTCCGTATAAATATGTCACTTAAAATGTCCACCAAGTAGAAACCAAAGTACTACAGTGGCAATTCCCAAGAGGGAAAACTGGAGTATGAGAAGAGAAATTTATTTTTTGCATTATGTTTTTCTGTATTGTTTGAGGCTCTGTTTTTGCTATGATCATGCCCTCTAAGAAGATAGCATTGGGTTTAAATTGTGATAGTTACAAGATTGCTATTTACCAGAAAAAGCTGGGGTCATTTTTAAAAACAAGTTTCTAGAGCTGACTACATTTTAAATTTGTGAATCCTATATCCCTGGATACTACTGGCATGTGTGAAAATATATACAGCTTTATATATGCTTTAAAAAGCATATATAAAATGGGATCCAAGCAACACAAAACACATTTCTAATCAATTTCTTTTGTTCCTTATAGATCTTATTGGCCTGCCGTGGGTGTGCTTTATATATACAATCATGAGTCTAGCCTCCCTGGTTTTTGTTATTGTGTTTATACCTGAAACAAAGGGATGCTCTTTGGAACAAATATCAATGGAGCTAGCAAAAGCGTAAGTATTTGTATGCGTTGATCTTTGAACAATACATAAAAAGCCTTTAGTCAAAAGTTTGAGGTCAGCCTCAGCAATTTAGTGAATCCCTAAGCAATTTAGGGAGATCCTGTCTCAAAATAAAAAATACAATGGGCTGGGGATGTGACTCAGTGGTAAAGCAACCCTGGCTTGGAGTCCCAGTACCAAAACAAACAGCAACAACAAACCCCCAAAAGCAAAACCCACAACATTTATATGCAGCTCAATAGTAATATCTGAAGTTCTTTCCAGATATCCCTTTGGTGTAAGACTGTCTCAATGCATAATCTGGTTTCCTTGCCCTGTCATCCATACGGGTGATGTTTCAATTACCGAAGTGGAAGAGCATTGCTTTCCAGCAAGTGAGGCTTTTTTTTGTACCAGGAATCGAACCAGGAACATTTAACCACTGAGCCACATTCCTAGCCCTTCTTGGTTTTTTATTTTGAGATAGGGTCTCTCTGAGTTGCTTAGGGCTTCGCTTTTAAAGCTCTGTTCAGTAAGGAGCAGAGAACCTCAACTGTCTCTCTAGCTTCCCACAAAAAAAAGTCTTTCTTTGGGATTTGGGGTAGGTGCTGGGAAACCATGTCCACTCTGGGCCGGGACCATGGCTTCAGCCCTTCATCTCTATCAGACTTACAGATCTTTGAGCCCTAAACACTTGTGAAGGCTATAATTAGCAGGAAAACTTTGGGGCCTAAAAATCCATAAATTGCTCGAAATATGGCACGTTCTAGATAATTTTAAGACAGAACGAGAGTTTCTTATATGAGTAAGCATTTAGAAAACTGGTTACATGAATTTAACATGGAGGGATGTTTAAACAGTTGAATTCAGGAGTGGGCCGCGGAAAACTTTAAGTAGCAGAACTCAAAGCTCCAACTGCCAAAATTGATGGCCTGGGGGAATAGGTGACACATAGGAGTAGGAATGAAGGGGAACTTGTTCCTCTCCTTAGGATTAAATCATTTCACATGGAAATGGAGGGATATTTGTTATTGGGTATCAATATGGAAAAACCACATTGTTTTTACAGGTTGTGATTTTCTTTTAAAATATGATCAGTACACTAGAGAGAAATATGATTACAGAAACTCTGGGCATACTGATCCTCTAGTTTTTTATCTGAAGGAAGAATAAGCCTGATAGTTGAATTGATGGTGGGTACATGTGTTGAAATTTCAAAAATATTTTACTTTCGTAAGCAGAAAAACTTTTCTTAATTCAGGCCATAAGTTAATTATCAAATGGTAGGGCTAAATTTTAATATAGATGAGGCTATTTTAAAAAAGTAAAATAAAAATGATTCATTTATAGTAATAAATACAGAAAGGCTGATACATCCTCAGACAGACCAGCACATTGCCTGGTTTTATGCAAGTTGAAGTCAAATGATTAGCATAGGCTCTGAACAAGATTATTAATTATAAATATATGATTCTAACCATTACTGGCTTCAAGCCTCAGTAACTCATTACTTCCACCTGGAAATTGGAAACATTCCTAACAGATTCAGGCCATTTCCAATACTGAGATACCAGGACACCAGTGACTTGCAAATCCATTGGTCTGCCTTCAATTCTCCTCCCTCCCTCCTCTGGTTTCACATCAGTTACTTATTGCTACATAACAAATCATCCCACGTATGTTGACTAACACAACAATGGTTGCTGGTTCCCATGACTATTTGGCAGGGCTGGGTGGTGCTCTGCATATTTCACTTGGACTCACTCATGGACTGCATGGGCAGGATGGTCAGTTGGACTGCAAGGCCCATGATCCCATCTGACTGCATCAAGTGGGTAGGTGGTGGTAGGGGCTGGTGGGAGCTGGTGGTCAGTGGGAAGCTTCCTATCTTTAAGGAAGTGAATGTGGCTTCCTCATGTGCACACTGCCATGCACACTCCCGTGACCAGCTCAGATTGAGGGGATGGGTGAGATAGAAGTAGACTTTAATTTTTTTTTTTTTTTTAAGTACTGGGGATTGAATCTAGGACCTTGCACGTGCTCAGCAAATGCTCTTCTACTGAGCCATATTTCAGGCCTAGACTAGAATATGGGCAAAGAATTTTGGACTACATGGCATCTACCACACCTATTTTATTTATTTATAGGTACTGGGGTTGGAACTCAAGAGCACTCCAGCACTAAGATACATCCCCAGCCATTTTTATTGTTTTACTTTGAGACAAGGTCTGAGTGGCCCAGGCTGGCCTCACATTTGCAATCCAGCTGTCTCAGTTTCCCAAATAGTTGGGATTACAGGATAGAACACCACACCAAGTCTACACCTCCTTTTTTTTTTTTAATGTTTTCTTTTAGCTCCTATGAAACAATCTTCTTCCCTAGATCCCCTCCTACCTGACTCTTATCTCCTTATTTCTTCCTCTATTTCCACATTAGCACTATCTGTGCAGACTTAGATCTACATCCCTATGCCTTAAAAGTCAATTCAAATCCTCACCCTGAAACTCCAAGTAACCTAAAACCTGGAAAGCATTCCTTTTTCCCCAGACTATCAGCATTTTATAGTCACATTTTCTCCTGTTGTGCCTTAGCTAGCACTCTTATAATTAAACCTCTTTAGACTGATGAAGTTTTGGTTTCCAGGAATGCTCTTTACCCATTATCTTTCTTACACAACCTTGATAATATCTAGCTTCCTAATGATTCCTAGCAGATGACTGAAAAGTATCTGCAGTGTGATAACTTACAGACAAAGTCAATGCTGATTTCACTTATTCATTATGTGTGTCCATCCCACATGATGGACAGCAATCTGTAAGTCACAGAATGTGATTTAGCCTGTGGTCTAATACAGTGTCTGCAGTGGGAGGAAGAAGGGCTCTGGGTTAAGATAAGTGAGATATACTGGCCATACCACATCACTCCTTTGTCCAGTACTTTATTATTTATTCAACTCTTGGTTCATTATTTATTATGGGCCAGACATTGGACTAAGAAAGAACAGAAAATATAGGAGACAATCCATAGCTCCAAACTTTGGGAGGCAGACAAGAAGTCAGATCATTGCAATCTACTGTGTTGGTTAGCACAAAGATAAGTCACTTATATGAAGGAACTGGGACATCTCCCAAGATTCAGTGACTAATCCAGTATACAACTGTGTCAGTCATTGAGGCAAGACACAGAAGGGAAGAAAGAACAGGTTTGGGAGTTGAAATCTAGTGGGGGTTCAAGGGTAATATTGAGTTCAGTTTGTACTGATCACATGTGAGGTGACTATGGGACATGAAGATCCAAGGGAAAGAATGCAAGCCACCTCCAGACTAGAGTTTAGGAGAAATATCCACATAAAATTGGTGTTCAAAACATAGGTACATAGGTATTAGGCACGCAGGCAAGGGCAGAGTAAGGTACATTTTGTGGAGTCTAAGCTTTTGAGAGTCCTACTTAAGAAAAATATGACAAATTATGAAATACAAAATTGGGCATGACTGTGTGAATCTTAGAAAATGCTGGGAGAGGAGAGGCCTGGAGGCTCTCCCTGGCCTCATGGTCAGTCCATTTGATGTGCATGCACTCTTGAATTAATCATTTACTAGTTTCAGAAGCAAAATTCCTTTAAAAACAGAGGTTGTTAAAATTCTTCCAAACAGCTGTTTTAGTCAGCTTTTTCACTGCTGTGACTAAAAGGATGCAACCAGAACAACTGGAGAGGAGGAAAAGTTTATTGAGGGGCTAACGGTTTCAGAGGTCTACTTCCACAGACAGTAGGCTCCATTCCTCAGGGCTCAGAGTGAGGCAGAATATCGTGGCAGAAGTGTGTGGTGGAGGGAAGCAGCTCACATTGTGATCAGGAAGCAGAGACAGTTCACTGGCCAGATACAAATATGTACCCAAAGCCACGCCCCAACGCCCACCTCCTCCAGCCACACCCCGCCACTTCAGTTACTACTCATTTAATCCCTATCAGGGGATTAAATCACTGATTGGGTTAAGACTCTTACAACCCAATCATTTGTCTTCTGAACCTTCTTGCATTGTCTCACACATGAGCTTTTGGGGGACACCTCACATCCAAACCATAACGACAGCACTAACTAAAAAAATTGAGGCAGGGAGAAGGCAGTAATGAATTGCTACTTGAAAGAATTATTTTGTTCAATCAATGAATTGAATGAAACTAAGGGTCTATTATTATCACTCCCGATTTTAGTCTTTAAAAAGTCAAATTTGAAAGCAGGGTACTCTGTACAACTGAAGATCAAGAGACTTTCAGATCTCTCTCATATAGGGTTATCAAATGTATCATATTGCAAACCAAATGAAAATTTGAGGACAGAATTTAAGAAAATGCAGTCTTTCCATCTAAGGGCTTCCAGAATGAGACATTTCTTATGAACATATGATTTGGATGTCTAAAACTCAACAAAGCTTATGAATTCAGAATCTAGGGTGGGGAAAGAACCTGTCTAAAAGAGTACATTTCTGACTCGTGAAATGTTTTTGAAAGAATCATGTTTCTGTTCCTTTTGAGTCATTTCCTCCAATACAGGCTTCCAATATTGCAATTCCTCCAATACAGACTCCCTCAAAGAAAGTTGTAAGTCATAAATTAGGAGAGTACCAAAGCTGAAGATGTGGTGAACATAAATGATACTTTGGAGTTTGGGTTGAAAGACAAAAATAAGTAAGAACATTGGTGCAGAGAAATATGAAAGATAAGACAGAAACAGTTCTGTACTTTCAACTCTGGCCACAGTAGAATACCAGTTATGTACCATGGGGAAGCTCAGTACTGAGGGCACAAAGGGAAAAGAGTTTACTTTTAGAAATCTTTGTTAACACCTATTTATGCAATACCAGAAAACCCAGGGCTTTTCTTTGCTTGATGCAGGTTAGCAAAAGCATTTAAAGTGAAGACGTAAGCACAATGAATTATGTAAACTGACCAAAACATGTATGAAGAAGCATATCTCAAACAAGGTTCCCTGGAGAGAAGTGTCTGAGCAAATAAAATAAAATAACCAAAAAGAGTATTGATAAATTTTCAAATCAGCTAAAGAAATATGGGATGGTAGAAAGCCCAGGGACCTTGCTAGTACATAGAAACCGAAGTGAACTTGACAACATAGGAAGCACACTGTGGAGCTAAGGGAGTCTTTAGGAATGTAGACGTTAATAAAACAATGAATCAACTTTTGAAATCCATGATGAGTTTTTCTAAGGAATAAGGAAACTATTTATAATATTTGATTAACTTCAAATTTGACACTACACATTACTTAATATTTTCCTCTCTTACATGTGGAGTTGGGTTCTTTTACCTCTATTTCTACAAAGCTGAGAAAACACATATTCTTCCAAGTATGTTAAGTTTCTCATAAAATAAACAGTGACTGAGCTGAGAGGTCAGAAAATATTTTCCTAACAATATAATTTGAAAGGATTTTATTTTGAATATCTGCCCTGCCAGCTACAAACTCAGAATGGGATATTTGCCATGTTTGCTTATTCAACTGTGATATTATGTACTTTCCATTTA
Organism: Glaucomys volans; assembly: GCA_020662805.1. NCBI lineage: Eukaryota > Metazoa > Chordata > Mammalia > Rodentia > Sciuridae > Glaucomys > Glaucomys volans. Next base: position 79,375 of record JAJEJO010000367.1, read on the forward strand.
AATGGAAACAAATAGAAAAAACAAGTTAATGTTTTATAAATATTTTAGTTCTAAGGCTTAAATTATTTTTCATGTCTAGTGTCAATGTGAAGTGGCCATTTCTTTTCATTCATTCATGAAACTTTATTTTCAACATTTATTGAGCATTTATTATGTGCCAGTTACTGATCCTAGGTACTATGACATTATCAGTTAGAAAAACTGCCACAAGAATGAAAAGAGTAAGTAGTTAGAGGACCGTTTGATTGATGATCTGAAAAGGTGATCCTGAGAGGTAACCTTTAAGGTAAAATCTGGGGGATAATAAAGAGAAGAAAGGAGGAAAGAGAATTCAGGTACACACAGTAAGTGCAAAGGATAATTCACAAACACTTGGCCTGTTCCAGGGATGGAAAGAAGTCCTGGAGGCTATTGTCTTTAGATGAAGTTAGAACATAGGTGGATGGAGACCAGTGAGTAGGGCTTGGCTAGCTGAGGAGGAATTTAGGCTTAGTTCTATATGCAATGGAAAACTACTAAAGGGTTTTAAGTGGGACAGATGACACTTAAGTGTCAAGAGTAGATGGACATTTTAAGACATGTTCAAATGAGCATCTGCAGTCACCCACCTGAGTGGGGAAGCACACAAGCACAGTGCTGGACTTATTTTCAGTCATGGCCACTGACCTCAAGTGGCCCTCAGTGCTGCTGGCCATCACACATGCCCCTTGGTCATTCAGTCTGCCTCTGCCCTGGGTAACTGCTCAAAACCACCTTTCTCTAGAAACCTCTGGACCTCCTCACTATCCATCCATGCTCTTGCTTCTTAGGTCACTGAGAAAGTGGACATGATCATGAGGGAATTTCCACCACCTTCCACGTCAACCCATGCACAAGTACTTGCACCCACCCCTGAGGGTTCCAAGAATCACCTCCAGCACTCCTGAGAGGCCAACCCCAACATGCTCTCCCCTCTCTCCCTTCTCCAGCACATTCTCCAACAGTTCTCCCTGCCCACCTGAGTCATCTGTGCTTTTATCTATTTTCATCAGCATGGAAACCTGCTGATTCTTCCTTATCATTTTTTAAAAAGGTTTTCTGGTGCCACTTTTCTTTCCAGCTTTTGCCCGCCCCCCTTTGTATTTATAGCAAGTTCTTCTAATGTTCTGTCATCAGTTTGGCTCCCTCTGTTCTCCTGTACCTGCTCCAATGAGAAATTTATGGCCTCCACTCCCCTGAAATGGCTCTTTTTAACCCTAATGCCTTCTCAGTCTCATTCTTCATCTTCCACCATCTTTATGACCACCCCAGCATTGGACTAAGATAAGTCCATCCTCCTTCCTGAAACATCTGCTTCACTGCCTTCAAAGACTCACCTTCTGGTTGGGTCCACACCAGTCCCTGACTCAGCTTCTGCTAGTGCCATCTTCTCTCTCAGAGTGGTGACCCCTGGAGCTTAGTCCTGTGACCACTTCTCTTCCACACTTACTAGCTCAATGACCTCAATGTTATGTACCATTTATATGCCAGTGACTATACATGTACATCTCTAGCTCAGATCCACTCCTGAATTTGAGGGCTTGTCCATTGTCTCTGACTCAAATCACTTTCCAAATGTTTAACAGATAAGCTTAGCATGTCCTAAGCAAATCTATGGTTTTTCAAACTTACTCAGTTGTCAAAGTTTTCCTTCTACTTGCTCTGGCCACAAGCCTTGGGGTCTCCCCTGAATCAATCTCTCACCCCATGTTCAACCTATCAAGAATTAGTATCCACTGCTACCACACTGATCTGAGTTACCAGGAACTCCCTCTTGTATTACTGCAGTAGCCACCTACCTGATCCTTTCCTCTCTTGTCCCCACCCCTATCTGTTCTTTTTTTTTTTTTTTTTTTTTGGAACCAGGGATTGAACTCAGGGACACTCGTCCACTGAGCACATCCCCAGCCCTATTTTATGTTTTATTTAGAGACAGGGTCTCACTGAGTTGCTAAGGGCCTCGCTAAGTTGCTGAGGCTGGCTTTGAATTCGCAATCCTCCTGACTCAGCCTCCCAAGTCGCTTGGATTACAGGCCCCCTATCTGTTCTTTATGTAGCAGCTAGAGTGATCCCTTTACCCTAGCACCCCCATCTAGCATAAAAGCATTACTTCAGCCTCAGAACCCTACTTCCTACCACTAACCCCCTCTTTAATCTCACTCTGTTTTTTTGCTATACCTCAGGTTCACCAAGCATGCTCAAGACTCAGGGGTTTTATACTTGTCTTCTGTCTAGTTTCCTTCCCCTAAATATCCACGTATCTCACTGTCCCACTGTTTCCGTTACCCTATTTAAAATCACTATTGTGTCCCCTGCTCTGCGCCGACTTTCCTATGTAAGTTTTAACCTACACTGAAGCACTCTTTGACTTATCTCTTCTCATTACATTTAAATTTGTTGAGGGTAGATAATTTTGTGTATTTGTTCACTGTTGTTTCCCAGTCCCTGGAACAATCCTTTGGCATACAGCTGAAGCTCTCTGTTGGATGAAGGAATGAACTGAATACAGGCGTAGGCAAAGGAGTAGTCAGCATGACACATAAGTTTTAGTTTGGGATTAGGGAAGCCTCAAGAGGCCTAGGCTTCAGGGTGCAGGAGATGACAGAGTATTTTGGATATATTAATTTGGAGATGTTCATTAGACATCGAGTAGAGATATAGATTAGTAAGCAGTTGGATATGTAAGTTTGAAACTCTGGAGACTCTTAGAGTAAATGTGGGTGGCCATCAGCTTGTAAGTAGTATTGAAGTCATGAAACCAGATAGAAGGGAATGAGGCCCAAGACCAAGCCCTAGATTATGTCAACATACAGAAATCAAGCAGAGAAGAGGGAATATCAGAAAGGCCTGGAAAGTAGTGAGGCTGGAGAAAAGGTAAGAACACAGGATCACTGAGGCCGAAAGACTTCTATTTAAGTGGTAAGATGGAAAAGGCCAAGTATAAACAGGGAAGTGATGACGAACTTGTGAGGCTAAGAGTCGGTGGAGTGAGGACTGGTGACCAAAGAAAATGGAGAAAGAAGTGAAGACATCAACTAGAGTCCATTCCCTGAAGTTCTGCTGTGAAGGGGAGCAGACGAATGGATGGTCACACCCTGAGCTGTCCTTAACCATCACTGCTACCATTCACCAACACCCCACTCACTCCTGTACCCCACCTCTCTGGGTTACTTTCTCAAAAACTTGCATTTTGAAAAATCTTCACTACCTCCCAGAGCTGGAAACTACCAGTCAATCATGGTCCCTGCTCTCACTTCCTCTCTTCTGTTCAGGTCCCATGGATGGCTACCAGAGTCACTCCCTTTCCTGTCTCTTCTCCTTCCCTTACCCTCTCCACTCCACCATTCAGGCAAACCTCAGTTCTGATTAAACCAAACCTTAGCTTATTTTCTCCCTTATCCCAGGAGCTAAATGTGGCTGTAGAAAGCATACAATCATGCTGACCAGTCTTGTTTCAAATTTACAAGAACAAGTTTCAAGCTGGTCTTTAGGAATGCTCTGCAATCTACCGCAGCTCCCTGGCGTGCTGACTTTCCTATTTTACAAGATGATTAACTCACATCTACATTCTCTCATCAAGCCTCCAGAACTGCCTCCCACTTTCTCTTGGTGGCTTTTACTGTACTGAGAAAACAGAGACCACCTCATCCTCTTGCCAGGAGATCTACTAATCTACCCACATCTGTGCCTGTTCTGCTATGGTGTAAAGGCCCATGCTTCCATTCGTGCATTGACCCACTGCCATCCATCTCCCCTTCTATGGGATTCTCTCTCTCTTACAACTGCACTATTTTGCACCCTTCCAAAAAATAAAAAATAGTTTCTCCCTAGGCTTCAAATTCACAAGTACCAACTGATTTTCCTGCCTGCACTTCTCTGTTCTCTGGAATTTTTCACATGGTTCCCTAATTTCATTCCAGTTTCTGATCCAATGTTACCTCTTTATTTTTTTGTACTGGGGATTTATCCCAGGGACACTTAACCACTGAGCCACAACCCCAACCCTTTTTTATTTTTATTTGGAGACAGGGTCTCACTAGTTGTTTAGGGTCATGTTAAGTTGCTGAGGCTGACTTTGAACCTAAGATCCCCCTGCCTCACTCAACCTCCCAAGCCACTGGGATTAGAAGCATGTGCCACTGTACCCATCCTGAAGTTAACTCTTTAGAGATGCCACCTGTATGATACATTCTCCCGCCTGCAACTAAGTTATTGTTTCCCCCTTTCACTGTTTACTTTTCTCGCCAACACTTTTAAATTTATGCTTACATGCTTTCCCAGAGAAAACCTAAGCTTTGAAAACAGGGATCTTCATTCAACTCCATCCCTACCACCTACCATGGCATAGTCACTTGATTAAGTGGTTAAGTTCAAAAAAAGATATTTGAAAAGGCAGGGAGGTTCAAAGGTGGGTTCCCTCTTTGTAAAATACAATACTAAAGCATATTTTTATGCTGGTGGGAATAATCTTGTAGAAAAGAACTTAATGTAGGAGTGAGTGGATAACAAAGAAGGCAAATTATATAGATATAAGTACAGGCATAGTGGTGGAATCTGAGAAATGGAAAAAAATGAGATAGGATTTGGGATAAAATCTCCACTAGTTCTTTCCATCCTTGAAAGCCTGGCCTGCAGAGGGGTGGCTGTGGTTGTGTTCTGAGAACACACTCCACCTTACACCTTATCCTTTGCATGAAATTGACCAAAATTCTAGGGTATATACCGAATTTCATGACATAAGAGGCTTCACAATAAGATATTTTTGCATAGCTAAAACATTAAAACTCCAGGGTGATTTAAAAAATAACAGCATGCCTAGTTTTTTCAAGTATGGAAACCAAGAGTGACATTTTCAAGAGTGCCTCTTTCTCTTTCAGGAACTATGTGAAAAACAACATTTGTTTTATGAGTCATCACCAAGAAGAATTAATGCCAACACAGCTCCAAAAAAAACCCCAAGAGCAGCTCCTGGAGTGTAAAAAGCTGTGTGCAAGGGGACAACCAAAGCAGCTTTCTCCAGAGACCTAATGGCCTCAAGGCCTTAGGAATGTTGATACAGGATAAGAATACTACCAGTGGCATATCTGTCACCCCCAGGTTTTTTTTCAGTGTCCTGAGCTATTTTTAAAGGGACACCTGAAATTATAGACTCCCTTTAATTCCCTCTTCCCCAAAGGGAATCTCAAAAGGTAGATGAGATACAAGTCCCCAAGCAGTCTTTTTATTTTGAGCAAGATATCAGGTGAAAGAAAATACTGGCTGGTTTAACACTTTCTCCTTCACAGAGCAGGCTTTGAAAGACTAAATCCTAGTAAGGAGATCAACCTTTGCCTTAAGCTACGTATGTATGAAGCCAGTTGGAGCTTTATTAATCAGAAACACAGTGTTCTGGATCTGAGCTTACATTTTCACCTACTAAGATACTATCTGCACTGGGTCTTGTGTAAAAAAGAACCAGGACAAACAATATAGAAAATTTAGTTGCACAAATGTTTTAGATTAGGATAGGCTCCTGGAGAGGATTTGTGGTAATTCCTAGTTACAGTTCCACAAGTACAAAGATTATGGGAGCTTATCTTACATAGTACAATTTAATGCAAAATATACTACATTTTTGACTTTCTTGTTAATATTATAAAATATTAAAAGAAACAATTCTGTAATACTTGAGAAAAATAAGCATTTTCTATATTTTTAATAATTAGAGAGGACAATATTAAAATCTTGGGACCATATTTATCTAGAAGTAGTTATTAGTAAAATACCAGAAAAGGAATCAATCCATTAGGTTATTTATCCAAATGTCTAAGCAATAAGTTATTAGGTCAAGCCTCTAAGTTCTCTCCTTGGAAGACTCTCACAGTTTTTAGTAATCCTTAGTTTCCTACAATTCCTCCCACGTCTCAGGAATATCTCTACCTCAGGTTGTGGCAGAGAGGCTATAATTGATGCTTTCAGAAGAACACAGACATAATAAATGACGTTCAGAAATCAGGACAGTTTCCTCACTATGTTCTTTGCGATAAAATAGAGATGGCCAACGAAACCAGCAAATTGGGTTTTTACCCGACAGTCATGGATTGCTCTGCATTTCTCCAGTTGAATTTAAGACTAGATAAGGTGAGAATTTAGAATGAAAGAAAATCCATAATAAAGAATCTAGAACCCATTAGATTACTAAGATAAACTATGGAGGACACAAAAACTTTTAATGCATGAACAACCTAACTTGAAAAATAATTTTTAAAAATGATTAATCAGAAGAAAAAAGAATCCTAAGTGTCAAAACCCCTTGTTATTTAGCTTGAAATTTTCCTACTGGCCCCTAACAAACTGTCCCGGTTTGATATAAGGTACATTATCTACTACATTCTCTTATAAAGAAGTGGAAAAGATTGTAAGTCTATATAAAAATAGCAAAACATTAATATCAGTGACTCAGGAGAATGACTAAAAGTCCTGGTTCTGAGATGTGTTGTCTAAATTAAAAGTTGGCAGGAAGGAGCTAGAAGGAATGGCTATTGATTCCCTCATATGCAAATTAGAGTGCATTTTTTGTTGTTTTGGGACAAGAAGGTAAAGTGTATTCTGCAGAGGATCAGTTTAACTTATCATGAATTATATGCCAGGATTTTTACAAATCAAGACAGGTTATTCATGATACTATTATTTTTTTGCCAAGCATCACAGGTATTTAAAAAAATTGTATCACAATTCCTTTTAAGTTCAAATATATACTTATAGCTATTTCTTGGTTTGGCCATTCACTGCAAATGGGCAGAAAATAAACCAAGACTGTGTATTACTAGTGACTTCAACTTTAATATCTCAAACATTCTTTTATACTTTTCTTTTATCATCCTGAGTCTGTAAGCAGGCAATTTTGTCTTTAAACTAATTTTTACCCAATACCTGTCCCCATCACCCACCAAATGAAGCCTTTTGGTTTTCAAAAATAAAAAAGGGGGTAATACTTATAATTGTATGTATATATTCACAGCTTTTATTTATATAAAAAATGTACAGTACTTGTGGAAAGCCAGAAGACATCAGACACACTTGCTTCTTCCCAGTTTTGTCACGCTTAGTGGATCACCCACAAACACTGCCAGGTGGTGAGTACCTAGGGATAGTGACCTAAACCCAGACCTGGTCAGCCTAGCTTTCCTCCACGATCCAATAAAGCATTTCCCTTTCTACTGATCTGCAAGGTTTTCAAGTCATCTGAATACTTACAATGTTATCACCTAGATCTGCACCTTAGTTGTATAATCATTTCCCCCCACTCTTATTTGTGAACACTGCAAGACAGTTTACTTATTACTGTTTATTAAAACTAAGTGGAAAAATCTCAAACTTTAAAAAAATCTACCTATAATTCTTTTTTTCTTTTTCTTTCTTTTTTGTGGTGCTGGGGATATAATTCTTTCATCCAACTTTTTTCTCCTTTCATCTAACTTTATTCTCTGTATTTATGAGTTTAGCTATCCTACTGATCTTGAAATGAAGCAAATAAACACAAATGTTAAAAAAAAAAACAGAATAAAAGTCTAAAATTCACACTTGAATCTTTCATAAGAAAGTATAAAAGTTAGCTTTTGCCCTCTATATTTGAGGGAGTGACAGGGTATGGGACAGCTCTGGAAGAAGATAAAGATTAACAGAAAATATATTGTTTTGTGCAGTGCTTAAGCTAGGTTTTCAAGATTTTGTAATATGGTATGGAAAATGTACTGAATATGAAGGTTCAGATGTTGCAAGATTTTACAGATGTTTCAAGACAGTTTGGTAATTCAGGTTTTCAGGAGACTGTTGGAATATTGATTTTACTAAGTTTCTACTGAGAAACTAATTTGACTTTACATGGCTGTATTTCTAGGTAACACTACTGTTGATTATGCTAAACTCCTAAACCTAAGTAGAAGAGTGCAACTGCAGATGGATCCTGCACTACCATTCTAAGGCTCAGGGTGAGCCAGAAGCCACTGCTTCATAAACACTTACTTATAATAACTTTAAGAGTAGCAATCCACACACTGAATTGTCACTCTTAGCTCCATTAAATAAGACACAGTAAGGGGAAAAGACATAACTTGCAAAATGGCTTTCAAGTTCAAGTTGAACTATATTATAATTATACTGTGGCACAGAGGCAGCTTGTGGGCACTTCTTGTTAAAACTGCACAATGTTATCAACTTCTGACAGGACTCCTAATATAGCCTTGAGCACCAAGAACCTTAATCACTTCCTTACAACTAGAGTCTCTCCAGAATAACAAAGGTATAGATGAGTTACCACCCATCACAGCTTTTTTCTCATATCCATCTAGTGGGAAGAGTTTTCTTTTTAAAACTACAATTTCTTAACTTTTAAAAGTTATTAAACATTTTCTATCATATTAAATTAGCAACAAAAAACATTATCCTTTATAAAGTCCTACCCCGGTTCCCTGGAGTATATACAAGTGTTTTGCTTCTAATTCCGCCCCCCGCTGCCCCCAAATTCCTATTTGTTATTTGGTAACAGAGCATGAAAAGATACTTTACACACACAGCATATACATATATATATAGATATATATACAAAATACACTTCAAAAAGAAGCCAACACACTTTAGCCAAAGCCTAAACTTGCATAGATTTTAAAAAAAGAAAGAATTATGAATACAATTTTTGTTAAAATAGAAAATGGGGAATAAAAGTTACAGAATGGATATGAAGAGAGATCTTTTCCAAACTTTTATTTGTGCACATTCAATTGAAAAAGATAACTTTTACAGGTTCTTTGGTGCCCATATTCAGCATACAAAAATGTAAAAGACTATTCACAAATAAAACACATTAGCTCAAACTGGAAAAAAATAACAATGACAACAATAAAACAATTTAAGGTAGTGCACATTGTGACAGCTCTGCTTATGGGGACATGAGAATTACTGCGAAAATAAATAGAATGTCCTTTTGTAAAAGCAGCAATGTCATGTCTTGTAAACTTCCTTTTTATATTACAGCAAAGTTTGAAATAAAATCCAAAGGGACTGGAGCTTACACTGTAGCCGTGAGTGAATAAAAGAGTCTATTTCCTCAATTACTGTTGGTCCAGTTTTCCTTTTGCTTTGAGTCCAATGTGCAGCAGGTTTTAAAAGGTGCTCAGTTAGAGATTCTAACCAATTAAGTGATGAGTTATAAAATTTCTTTCCTGCTTTCAAACACATATGGGTATATTTGTTCCACAGCAGCAGCCACAGCCTTTACATTGGGCCCTGTAACAAACATAATGAAAAAAGGATGAGAAAAGCTGAGAAGCTAGGAAATACTGATTTTATTTATTTAAACAGCTAAAAAGAAACAATAAAAATATTTTCACAAAATTTTGAATAAAAATGGTTTTACTAATGTATACTTACTTGTTTTGAAAAATTCTGAATATTTATAGATCCACTCATTTTAAACTCTGAAGGTTCTGAATATGTCTCATATTAGAATCTGCTCCTTCCTGACTCACCTGCCCTCCTCCTAGTAGTACAGACCTTTCCTTATGGAAACCACACAGAACATGTTCACTGAATTGTTAACATTTCATAGGTTATTCCAGGTGTTCATGTACAATGCATGGTAATTAACCAGATCAATTTTATTCAATTTGTTATTATGGTGTTTTAATTGTCCATTAACTCAATAAACAGATTTTTATTCTATACTCTGGACTTAATAAAATATTCTGGGGCTTCTTGGAAGTTCAGGCTCCAAAGTATAGAAACAGATAGTTGAAAGGGAACAGACAGACTTGTTCCCCCACCACCCCATTTTTAAGATTCATACAGGATCCTGGCAATTGGCTTTGAAAATCCCCAAGGAAGAAGGGACCCACAGATGGGTCAAAACTAAAACTTATTTGTTGAAAGTCTCAAGTTTTATTCTCTTCTAAGAATTGAAGGAATAAAAATCCATCTTCCAAGGCTAAAGAAATTTTCCTCAATTCAATTTTGCCCAGCATGACCTTCTGACTCCCATACAACGCCTCTGCAGAATTCATAATCACAGCACCTTTAAAAATCATCTTGCATGCTAATGCTGTCCTTCAACATGTTTGCTAGTCTCCTGAAATTACCCTTTCCAAATACTTGAGAGTCAAAGATATAACAAAACACATATAACAAATAGGTACCAATTATATTTGAGTATTCTAATTATGTAAAAACCTCTATGAAGTTCAGAAACTGGGTTCCTCTTGGGTATTTTAAATGTCAGATACCACAAATTAAAAAAAAATACTATGAAGATATATATTAGAATGTTCTTATAGCTCCAACGTGAAAAATATAAAAATACCTATGGAGACTACATTCACACATTGGATTCCATACGAGAGTGAATGATCTACAAACAATATGGGTGAATCTCACTAAGATAAGTATGAAATTAGACAGAAAATAAGACAGTCATATAAAATGCACAAATAGTACAAAAGTAGGCAAGATTTATCTATAATGTTTAAAGCCAGAAGATTTACTGCCCTTGAAGGTCAGAAGTAGTGACCAAAGGGGACAAATTAGACATTATTTCTATCTTGGTGTACACATCTCTTACATCATTTGGTCTGTAATTGACAAGTTTGGTTTCAACATCATACATTACCTGTTACTGTGATACTTCCTGTTGAAAAAATCTGTAATGTAGCTCTTAGAGACTTTATCCGATAGCACACAGCAGGATGAAGTTCAGGTTCATAACTGTATTTTAAAAATGCCATAGTTAGTATGAATATTTATAGTTTGACAGGTAATCTCAAATTTTTAAGTTATCTTGATTCTTCAAAGACTTACCTGGCATGAGGTCTATTGTTCTTTGTGAATTCTGGCAAACGGATTTCAAAGGGCATGTTACAAACTGCCAAAACGTTAACAACCTTAAAATCTGTAAATATTACCTTTAGGAGAGAAGTAAAACTCAGTGAATTATTTTGGAACAAAAAAAATCTGCTCATCATGGCAGTCTTTATTAAGTTTCTATTATATAGAGAGCCGAACAGGATGAAAGAGAAACAAACATCCTGACCATGTGTTTAAGTTGCCTAAGCTGTAATTCAATGAAAGAAAAAAGCTCAAAAACTTTGTTTAAAAAAATAGTAAAATCTGAGATATCTGCATGATTTAAAATGGCACATCTGGGGGTCTTTTGAATCTTGTGTATAATTTAATTTTGTTAATTTAAATGAAATATTTAAAACTAAGAAAGGAAGAAGAATAGTAAGGTAAAAAATTAAAGCAGGGTCCTCCTCCTTAAAGGAGTCAATATGGAAAAGCTGTCACTTTAAAACAGCTTGGGTGAATCTCACTAAGATTCAGTTAAGGGAGAGACTGTTCACTGGATTCCCAAGGTCAGATGTTTTTCTTATATTCATTAAGGTAAAAAGACATTTCCTTGAATGTAACTAGAAGTTTATTTTCCTTTTGGAGCAAGAATGATACACTGTTTTTAACTAGCTGGGTTTGCTCTCAATGTTTCCAATGATATTCTAAGAAAAGCAATTCCCAGGCTGAAAAGTTCCCTTCACATTTAATAACTTCAGCCACTCCTACCAATATCTTGAATTGTTTCATCTCCTTATCTTTTCCAGCATTCCTCCTAAAACCACAATTTTGGATGCACTCTCTCCTCCAACTCAGTACTTGCACAAAACAGTAGAAAGCCAGAAAAATGTCAAGTAGCCTCATCATCACATGGGCTTCACCTCTAGGCTTCTACTGCCACTCTCCTCAAGTGCCAATATCCCCCAGTCTCTGCCCCCACTCCCCACCAGCAGTTCACTTCCTTCTATGTCTAAGACTGAAGTCATCAGAAAGAAACTTAATTTCCCATCACTATTCCTACAAACATATCCAAATCCCAAACAGCATGGCCCACATCTTCAAGGACTATCTCACTTTACTCATCATTTGCAAGTGACCTAGCAGGTTCATAATAAGTAATAACTTAATTCAAAGTTAAGTCTGTACAAATATTTGAAAAGGCTGACAGCAATAGTCACATTACAGATGTGAAAGCCTGCCAACCAGTGTGTCCATGTCACCAGGGCCTTGTAGGTCTCAGCTCATCATCTTAACCTGGCATTCCTGAGCCGATAAAAATGATTCATTGGTTTATTTATGAGAGGTGAAAAAACCTGAAGTTGAAAAGACAATTAACTTGTAAGGGAACAAGTTTCTTTAAAGGAAAGGAGTTTGGGAAAAGCCAGGATCTTTTCCAAATACCCATAGGGCCAAGTTTTGTTACTAAATTTTCAAACTGAAGGGCAGTATAAAAAACTCAGAAAAAGTCAATCATAATAATTCTACTGGGAATCTCTTTAATCTATTAAAATCAAAATTTTTAATTTGACAAAAATAAATTCTTGAATATTTGCAATTTTGTGTATTTTTTGAAAATGTTACCTGAAAACCTAATTTCTGCAGACTGCGGGCTAAACGTCTGGCACCAAATTTAGCTTCTTCTTCACTATGTTTTAAGGAAAGAAAAAGACCGAGTTACACAGGAAAAAACACTTCACACTGAGGAACATAACCAAGTTTACCCAGGATTTTGTTTTTAAGTCTATGAAAAGTATACTTTCCATGGGGGGGAAAAATAAAAAACTAAGAACCCAAGTAACATTTACCTTGTTGCTCCAGTGCAAATAATTTTTCCTGAGGACCAAATTGTAGCTGTAATTCTAGGTTTTCTAAGCTTCATTAATACTTTCTGGAAAAAAAAAATGTGATTACCTGACAACCATAAATTTCCATACATGGTTCTATTCTGTGTAGCCATCTCAATGTCTAAGTATTGCTCCAAGTTTATCTAAAATTAACTTCTCTCCAAATCACCCCAAATGAAACCTAGTTCAATACTGAATAGAGAACACAACTAATCCCATTAAATGTATGCTTAATTAATTAAAAAACAACATCTATATAAATTTCTCACTACATACGTGGTATCAACAAACTATAAGTACATAAACATTTTTAACTCTTTCTACTCTGGTCATATCAATGGAACTTGTATGGATCCTTACATATGCCAAATCTGTTTGCCCATCAGGAGTTTTGTAGCAGCTGTTACTTTCATCTGGAATATTCTTCCCTCAATATTCTCACTTCATTCTGATCTCTCATGATATATCACCTCCATACTATCCCTGATCAATCTATGGAAACACCCATCCCTTCACTGTTCTCTAATTCATAGCCCTGCTTTATTCTGCTTCTTGGTACCCATTACTACATTATATTGCATTCGAGAGTTGAGATGCCTATTACATGCTCAAGCTCCACGTGGAAATCTTCAGTGCAGGAGAAATGTCAGAGCTGGAAATGTGATTTGAGATTCCTTATATAAGAAAGGCATTTAAAGGTATGGGTTAAAACAAAATTACCTACAGAGTCAGAATAAATAGGTCAAGGATTAAGGTCTAAGATAACATGTGAATTTAAATTTTCACTGCACCTTTTCATTTATGGAAATACTTATTACATGCCATATATGTAAGAAAAAAGTAAATGCTTACTGGATAAAATAACATAAATGAATTGGCATGTCTCCTTAAAAAACTTTTGTTAACATTTTAAGTTCTTTGTCATAGGCAATATTATCAAACTAGAACATTACTAAATTTGGAGAGACTTAAAACTGCCAAAGATCAAGATGACAATGAATTAAAATACCTCATAAAATTTCATATGAAACTGAGAAACATTGGACTGAGTTTATACTGCATTTAAATATCTCTCATCACCAGTTTGCCCATCAACTCAGACTTTTCAGTCAACCTTCCTAGAAAAAAAAAATCTCCTTTCCATGTTGTGCTAAAATACCAGCAGTGTTTCACATTTTCCTTTCTAAACTTTTTAGAAGACAAATTTATTCCTTTTTTTTTTTTTTAAAGGAAAATTACATCACTGATGAGCTAGAAAACCTTTAAATGTAGTTTATGGAACATTTTAATTGAATTTAATTCATTCTAATTTGATTTCAAGTACTAAGAACTAATGATAATTTACTTAGCTACAATTGTATCTAATTTTTAGAGCTTCAAGAGAACCTTCAGATAGTCTTAATTTTCATAATAGATATATAAGATTAATTTATCTCATCAATCTTCAGTTTATGAAAATCAAATAAATATACATTGTCATTTATATTGCTAATCTCAAAACCCTCAAGTTTTTATTACTACTTATTAATCCTAAAGGTGTTTATTTTAAATATTACAAACTGAACAAAAACTAAAATTTGTAATGCCCAGGACCATATTATTATTTTTTTTTTGGAACCGGGGATTGAACTCAGGGACACTCGGCCACTGAGCCACATCCCCAGCCCTATTTTGTATTTTATTTAGAGACAGGGTCTCACTGAGTTGCTTAGGGCCTCGCTAAATTGCTGAGGCTGGCTTTGAACTCACAATCCTCCTGCCTCAGCCTCCCAAGTCGCTTGGATTACAGGCGTGCGCCACCACGCCCGGCTCAGGACCATATTATTTTAAGCAATTTGTTATGAAAGAAAATTATCTATCTTGGCTGACTAAAGAACAGTATGACAGCTAACATACTATGAAAAGTATATATTAGGGCACCATTTAAATATAATTAAATATAAGTACATTTGAAATATAAAGGTCCCTTCTTCAATTCAAAGACATTGAGAGATCTGCCTGTTAAACAAGCTGTAAGAACACTTAAGGATTTTTGGTAAATTTATACATCTATATCTGTATAGATAATCCTGATTAAAATATATACAGAAATCATGATTTTTCATTTTACAAGTAAAAGGTGCTTTGCAGATAAATTATAAACCAGAAAGATTTTCAATGTAGTGATGAGAGACTGGTAACCAATCTTGAGAATTATTTTTGAGAATATTTTAGCAGTTCAAATAATGATTTCTTAAAGACTGCTATTTTTCTGAGTGGCACATAATGTCAGGAGTGCCAGATAAAAGTCTAATAAAAAAAAAAAGTCTAATAAAAATATACCTGATTATTAAAAAAAAATTAAGAGAATAACATGTCTAACCAATCAACTCTTTGCTAAGACACAAAGATAGTTAATTTCCAAAATCTGCTACCTCCATGAGAAAAGAGGCCGCTGTCTTCAGGGCTCAACGCCCTATGGAGTACAACTAGCATATACTAAGGTATTCATAAACTATCTGTAGTGCTGGGCGCAGTGGCACACACCTATAATCCCAGAGACTCAGGATGCTGAGGGAGGATTAGCAAGTTCAAAGCCAGCCTCAGCAAAAGCAAGATCCTGTCTCTAAATAAAATATAAAACAGGGCTGAGGATGGTGCTCAGTGGTCGAGTGCCCCTAAATTCAATCCCCAGTATGAACAAAACAAAACAAAAAAAAAACAAAAAAAACCAACAACTCATAAACTATCTGTATTATTCTTCACAGAAGTATAAAATTAGGTTATGATAGTACACATACAAAATTCAGATACTTACCCCAACATCGCGCTTATAAATTACATTTGCTCCCTCCAAAGCAATCTTCCTTAAGTTCAAATGGCATCTTGTTCTAAAAACACATACTACATTTGTAATTAGAATGTCCAATGCAACATCACTATCTGCATCCATTGGGGTAGTTTAAAACTTAGCTTCTGGCCTCGAAGATCACATCCTGAGAAATAAAACAAAATAAAAGTTATTAAACTCCAATGTTTTGTACACTCATTTTCCACAAATAACCCTAGAATAAAAATATAAGAAATAAATCTGTATTTTTCAAATGTTACTCAAATCATATCATGTCCCTCCTTACCACTAAAAGTGTCATTGTTTTAAATTAGCATGTCATATAATGTACTTCAAAAACTAAACCAAACTTTCATTCCTTAAATTAATAAGTAAACTTTACATGCCGATAATTTGCCACATTTATCTCCTGCTACTTGCCTTTATAACCAGTATGTTCCAGATATACCACAGTTCTGGCAAGTCCCGAAACATAACAGGTTCAAGGGCAGGACATTGTAGTCCCAATGTCTAAACATTAGTAGTGGTATTACTACCTCATACAACTTGGTAGGACTACATATTCACCTATCTTTGTCTTTATTTCAGGCAGTGTAAATGACTTATTTAAAGCATAAATATTATTATTATTATTCTTTTTTTGGAACTGGGGACTGAACTCAGGGGCACTCGGCCACTGTGCCACATCCCCAGTCCTATTTTGTATTTTATTTAGAGACAGGGTCTCACTGAGTTGCTTAGGGCCTCGCTAAGTTGCTGAGGCTGGCTTTGAACTTGCAATCCTCCTGACTCAGCCTCCCAAGTCGTTTGGATTACAGGCGTGCGCCACCACGCCCTGCTTAGGCAAACTCTTTTATCCTTAAGGAGCTCAAATACTTGTGTGGATAAGGGAAGCTTTAACAAATAGTAATGCAATATCAATATTTATTTTCCAATATTCCTATAACAGCATTTATAAAAATAAATAAGCAAGCTCTACTATTTACTAAGCACAAGACCTATATCCAGCTAGAAGATGCTCTTTGGGTTTTAGCATTTAAAAAAATAAACAATAGCTATTTGCCTTTCCTAACTCTTGTCTTCCACACATATGAATCAGTAAACACTAACAATATACCATGATTATCTTTATGATTCCTTGCAGACAAAATATGAAAAGCTAGTATTCTATATAAGGATTCAAATTATTATATGACTAAAACAATGAACATGCTGAGAGTCCAAACAGAAAATTTCCTCATTTTTGGCTTTTAGTTTAGAAGACAGACCAAGACATATTACATCTTTATAAAACCATATTTAATTTTGTATATCAATTGTACCCCAACTTCACTAGATTTGCTAACTCTTCCATCCCCATATTCCCTTTACTCTGCATGTAATTTTGTTTTTGTTTCTTATGTATGTCTGAGCTACCCCAAGTCACCAGAAGGGCGTGAGCATTGCACAAACTGAATGAGAGGGTGGGGTGTTGCACAGTGGTAGAATGCTTGCCTACAACCATGAGGCCCTGGGTTTGATCCCCAGTACTGGAAAAATTTTTTTATAAAATAATAATAATGTATGAAAAGTAGGAAACACATATCTGGGAAATAACAAGACAATAAATGACAACGGTGGTTGATGAAAGTTCAAATCGACAGGCAGATCAGAGATTTCTTCATATCACTTTACGTAATTATACTATAGCCAATTTATTAAGCCATCTGATCACTAGCAGGCTTTTTCCTACAAAAACTGTGAAATAACTGTGAGGAAGAGGCTCCAAGGTGCTTATTTTAACATCAATTCTACCCTTCCTTCGTAATGACCAGAACCCAGATGTCTAGCTGGGTACACTGTGACTGAAATAAAATACTACAGAATTCAGGCTCCCTAGCAACAGACACAGTCAAGTGGCCACAAGACTAGGTTCTGGTTCATGATATATAAAATGAAATGGGTACTGTTTCCTGAGATCTCTGCTTAGAATGACAAGTTAAGCCACTAAGGAGTCCTTTGCCTTTCTGTCTTTTATTCTTATTGCCTGGAATTTGGACATGAGAGTTAAAGCTAAATGAGACAATGAGATGAGACAGAAGAAGCCTGGTCCTGATGTTGTGGTTCTTATTATTTCTGAACTTCCTAACTCTAGATCTCATTTGTGTGAGAGAAAAATCAATTCCCCTCACTTTGAATTTTTGTTATATGTAGCCCAATCTAATTCTAACTGCTACATAGCTCAAGAGGAGAAGCTACAAAAACCAAAAATTTAAGGAGAAACTTTGAATGAAGAATAAGTTTATTGTTTCATGACAGACTTAAAAAAATATATCAAACAGGTTAAAACAAACTGACTCAAATTTACTAGTTGTAGTTTTAAAACTACTGAATTGCCTGAGGGGAACAATATAAGAACAATGTGTAGGATTAAAAAATCAGGAAAGAAGAAATAAAATAAATCTTTGTGAATGCAAAGAAGTCTTAAAATTAATCAAGATTGACGGTTTCTACATGCCAGCAAATTAAATTCTAAAAATGAGGTCATGGGAATAGTTCATTTTAAATTATAATGTGGTTATATTTTAGATGAGTAAACTGGCAAGCAGGTTCAGACAATACTATGGCTTTAATAAGAAGTTCCTATAATCAAAAAAACAATAGGAAAAGCAGTACTTAAGAAAAAAGAGGCTGTCATCATAAGAGAATAATACTGGATGTTAACAAAGATTCACTTCTTAAGCATACACCCTTTTAAAAAAGGATAACTAGAATGGCAATCCAGTGAAAGAGACAAATTTCAATTTCTACAAAGCATCTGAGGGTCTACTATATCTCTTCTAGTTTTAAGTGTAAATAATACATCAGGGGGTTAAAAATGTCTACATGAATGTTAGTAGTTCAAAATGCTTAGGTTGCTCCTGAAAATATATACATATAATTTTGCTTAAATTTTAATTTTTTGCTGTTTTAACAACAAAACAGCTATAGGAAGATGGTCAAAACTAATTTCTACTTGGGAAAAAATATTCCAAATTGCTTCTATTGTGGTACCTATGATTTGGCATCTAGATTATCTATTTCCCATACAAATTCTAAGCTTCTTGAGGTCAAATGCATCTTAAATGTCTAGCAATGCCCATAGCTCAACACTGCATCTGGCAAAGAGTAAATGTTCAATTATTATTTGGAAACAAATGTTATAAAATCCAACATTTCAACCCACATCTATATTAAATTTCTCATACACCGAGAATTCTAAACTATTTCTTTTTATTCTAGGGATGAAAAAAAAAACCCAAAACTTGTTAGCAAGACTGAAAACATTACTTCCAAAGCCACCTATTTTCATATGAATGTGAAAGAACCTTCTTCCCTAAAAGCCCTTTAACATAATATCCATGAAAATGTATATGTAGTGTATGTTATTATACTTTTTTAAACTTGTTTGTATAGCTCCGAAAGGAATGTTTAAACAACTCTACAGAAATAGAGGTATTTGGAAGTGACTTTTGAACTCACAAAACTGTTAAGCCTGCTAACTGAAGTATTACTGCATGAAATACTGTAGGATTACTTGTCTTTTTGTTCCCCTCAATCTTACTGAAAGGCTTTACTACTTTCTTCAAAGAATAAAACTATTAGAATTTGATCCTCTCTGTTTAATTCTTTGCCTAACTTCTTATATTGGAAAGTAAACTGAATGTTTACTACTTTAATTTTATTTTTTTCTCTTTTCTTGCATGAATATTTAAGGGTATTGCAAGCCAGTGCTTTAGGTATGACTAAGTTGGAAGCACAATGTTTTCATTGATCCCTTGGTTCTGATAATATCCAAATTCTACTTTTATTTTTCTTAGATTAAGTTAATTTTTAGAAGTTTTCTGTGTGCATGTGTATGTGAGTACACGTACACATTAAACTTATGAGTAATTGAGGAAATGCTACCAAAGAATAAGATGTCATTTATTCATATAGGTAAACACCAAATAGTGCTGACAAAGGTGTGAATAAACCAAAATTCTCTTACAATTTTGAAAAAAAAAATTTCTACATGAGTATTCAAATATTTTAAAATGCCCATATACATATGTGGAACTGCTGTCAAGCTTGGTAATAAACATACATCTTGAGAAATAACTGAACTGAGCAAATTATTCACAAGACTATACACAGAAATTTTGCTAATAATATAGACAACCTACAAATTCATCTAAAAGGAACTGGTTAAATAAAGGATAAGCATCATGTAATATAATGTTAAATGTATTTTATAAAGTATAAAATTGTATGGGCTTAGACAGACCTATAATGCTTGTTAGAGTAAAAAAAAATATATTGCCTAAGTATGAGAGTTCATTTTCATTTATGTATCTAGGTATGCATTTCTATACTTTATCTCCCAAAATGCTAACATTATTCTACTCAGAATTGTCACATCAGTCAGTATCTATTATTTTTCTTCTACTTTATTTTTTTTAGTAGAATGATTTAAAAAACAACAACAACAAAAATATGTTAGGTTTACCATAAAGAAAATAGTTATTTCCATTTACATATAAACATCAACAATTTGCTCACTGCCATGGTCTAATATTAAGACATGGTTTGATCAAGTGTTTTTTCCTGTTTCTTGAGTAAATGTCTGGTATGAGTTGGATTTGTTAAATATTTCCTTCTAGTAAAAAGTCCAGTTCAAAACTCCAGCTGTCCTACCTTCAGGAAATGTTATATTCCTAGATTTTTATGAAAATGTACTCTAGAATTCTAACAGCTTATTCCTTGCTCAATGGCTTTAAGTACAAGAATATACTGCCTGTATTTTAGATCCTCTGACTTTTGAGTGTTATTACAAAACATTCCAGCAACTACCACAAACATGACATCCAATAATCACCTGGAAAACACTGCCATCTCCTGGCTCTTAAGATCAATTTCATCCAAGACTAAGACATTTAAAACTACACACAGGTTAAGATTTAAGCTTTGAAAAGTCACACTAAATAGTATCATAAAAATAAAGCAAAAATAACCTTAAAATCTAATTGAAAGCCAAAAAACTAAAACTAAAACTGATACTAAAGTAAAGTAGAATCTCACTACTTGATGTGTATTCAAGTTGCACCGAGGATACTGAGGGACAGACCTCAGTATGGTAACCACAAAATTACCATCTGCAACTGGAGAAATGGCAGATCAACTGGCAAATGCAGCATGAGCACACATGATCACTATTCTAAGTGTGATATGCCATCCAAACTAACTTCAGATTCTCTATAAAATTTCCCAAAACAGTATAGCATACCAGAAAATGGAGAGTCCCTCAACTGTCAAGTAATAATGATCACCAAGATGTAGAAAAAATAACATTTTGTCTTTTAGAGTATGTTCTTTCACATCTGCTTGACTGTGCATACAAACCCTACAAAAGGTGTCTCTTACCTAGAGTTTTCATTTAACTGTGCAACAATGCATCAGTTACTTCATTTCTAAGTCTTCATTTCCTCCACTGTAAATTGGTGATAGAATCATCTACATCTCCAGGTTGCTTTAATGGATTAAATGTAATTATCAATGTCAAGTACATAGCACAGCACCAAGTATGCATTAAATAGTAGCTACTACTGCTTGATGGATCCACAGTTAAATACTGTAACCACACAGTATTGTTTAATGAATTGATAGAAAACTTCAGAACTGTCGGAGCAATGATGGGAAACAAAACAAAACAAAATAGATCACAAAAGGTTTGGAAGGGGTCAGCACACTACAGCCAATGGGCCAGTGTCTGTTTTGTAAAAGTTTATTGGAACACAGTCATGCTCATGTGTTTCTGTACTGACTATGTGGCACAGTTGAGTGGTTCTGACAAAGATCAAATCACCCACAAACCTAAAATATTTACTGTGGCCGTTTAAGAAAAAGTTTGCAGCTAGCCCACAGAAGATGGATTCTCAACTGAATTCTACCAGACCTCTAAAGAACAACTAATACCAATACTCCTCAAATTATTCTAGGAAATAGAAAGGGATGCAACACTTCCAAATTCATTCTATGAAGCCAGTAGCACACTCACATCAAAATCAGATAAGGAAACAACAAGGAAAGAAAGCTAGAGACCAATATTCCTGATAAATGTAGATGTAAAAATCCTTAATAAAATACTAGCAAATCATGTTCAACAACATATTAAGTAGATTGTACATCATGACTAACTTGGTTTTAACTCAGGGTTGCAAAGATGGTTTAACATATGCAAACCAATAAATGTAATTAACCACATAAATAGAAGTAAGGAAAAAAATCACATAATTATTTTAAGAGATGCTGAAAAAGGCTTTGATAAAATTCAGAACACATTTATGATAAAAACACTGAAGAAACTAGAAAGGGAGGAATTCAGCATCATAAAGTCTCTATAGGAAAACCCCAGAACAACATCATAGTCAATGGGGAAAAACTGAAAACATTTCCTTTAAAATCTGGAATAAGACAAGGATGTCCACTCTTACCACTTCTCATTCTTGAAAACATAGCCACAGCAATCAGACAAGAGAATAAAATTAAGGGGATACAAAAATATAAGAAAAAGGTAAATTATCTGTTTGCTGATGACATGATTCTATATCTAGAAGACCTGAAAGACTCCACTAGAAGACTGCCAGAGTTCATAAAGTAGCAGGTTATAAACTTAACACATAAAAATCAATAGCTTTCTAGTACACCAATAACGAATCTGCTGAGAAAGAAATCAGAAAAGCAATTCCAGTCATATAGTCTGAAAACGAAAACAAACCAAAGATATACCCTAGAAATAAATCTAACCAATGAGGCAAAAGCCCTCTAAAATGAAAACTTCAGAACACTGAAGAAAGAAAATGAAGAAGATATAAGTTGGAAAGACCTCCCATGTTCACGGATAGGCAGAATAATTATTGTTAAAATGGTCATATTACCAAAACCAATATCCAGATTCAATGCAATCCCCATCAAAATACCAAGGGCATTCTTCACAGAACTACAAAAAAACAGTCCGAAAATTCATTTGGAAGAATAAAAGACCCCAAAGAGTCAAAAAAATTCTAAGTCAAAAAAGCAATTCTGGAGACATCACAATACCTGACTTCAAATTATACTGCAGGACTTAGTGGCAAATGAATCAAACAGATACTTCTTAAAAAAAGAAATACAAATGATCAACAAGTACATGAAAAAAATGTTCAACATCTTTAGCAATTAGGTAAATGCAAATCAAAACTATACTTGAGATTTCATTTCATTCCCATTAGAATGGCAACTATCAAGAATACAAACAATAATAAATGCTAAAGAGGATAGGGAGAACAACACTTTCACACTATTGGTTGGATTTTAAATTATTAAAATCACTATGGAAATCAGTATGGAGACTCTTCAAAAGACTAAGGATGGAAGCACCATATGACTTAATTATAACACTCCTTGGTGTTTATCCTATAGAATTAAGATCATCATACTAAAATGATACATGCACGTCCATGTTTAAAGCAGCACAGGAACCAGCTCAGGTGTCTATCAATGGATGCATGGATAAAGAAAATGTGGTATATATAAACAAGGGAGTTTTATTCAGCCATAAAAAATGAAGTTATGTCATTTGCAAGAATATGGATGGAACCTGAGAACATTAATCTTAAGCTAAATGAGCCAAACTCAAAAATTCAACCAAGAATCTTTTTTTTTGGTGGTGGTGGTGCTGGGGATTGAACCCAGGGCCTTGTGCTTACGAGGCAAGCACTCAACCAACTGAGTTATATCCCCAAACTCAAAAATTCAAAGGTTTTATGTTCTCTCTCATATGTGGAAGCTAGAGAGGAAAAAGGAATAGAAAGGTGGGAGAAATCTCATGAAAATCAAAGAGTAGAGGAAAGGGACATATCAGGGAAAGATACTGGCCAAATTGTATTGTTACATTGTGTGCATGTACAAACATGCAACAATGAATCCCACCATTATTTAAAAGTATAAAGCACCAACACCCAAGTCTTGGGCAAACCACGACTTATGGTCAACCTTAATCCAGTCTATACTCAAAGAGAGGGAATTATACAAGGTTAGGAATACCAAAAGGTGAGGCTCATTGGGGGCCATTTGGAGGCTGCCTACCACAACCATCTTCTTAAGTTCTTTTCATTCCTGAAAAGTAAGGCCTGGGAGTCTTTGTGGGTCAAGTATCTGAATACACGCCTCAGTTTTTTTTTAATGATATGATGAATCATGTTGCTTTTTAAAAAAAAGCATAATACCATGTACACAGCCAGAGGAATGAGAAGTTATACTCCCATTTGTGTAAAATGTGTCAAAATGCATTCTGTCATGTATTACCAATTAGAACAAATAAAACTTTTTTTTTAAAGTATAATGCACCAATTAAAAAAAAATAGGGCTGGTCATCTGGCTAACTCAATGAGGAACTATCAATAAAATAATATTTAGGACTGATAAAAAAAACTGTGCCAAACAAGTTAAAGGTTTTTAGTTGTATTCATCTTGCTATGCTACTGCTCCTCAATCCATCTAACTATAACCCTCGATGGACCCTTTGAACCTGAATGCATGATGAAAAGAAGTGGGAAGTCGACAATGGGATGATAATTTATCTAAACTAAGGGAAAGAATTACACAATGTACCACCTATATTACACAGAATATTTAGTAAATGTTTAAGTAAAAGCAAAAGCATCTGATAAACAAAACCCTCAATACACTAAGTTAAAAAGAAAGTTCACTACATGGCTCCATCTACTATTTCTAATACTCAATTTAGATATTAAATCTAAAGAGTGGTAAGCAGGCACCATTAATGTGAATAACTTGCATCACAATAATTGTGATGATTTCTTAAAAATTTGTTGGAAGGCATGATGCTATTTTCATGGAAATTAACAACTCAGAGGGCTGCCAACAACTATTAAAAAAAAAACAGTAAATAGGAGCATATTTTATGTTTCAGTCAATGAAAAATTGCAATGGCGCCTAGAAGATGGTGAGAGATTTAAATAATGCTGATTTTCTCGACTAGTCCTTAAGGAAAGATATGCTCAATGGCTTATGTTTTCATTAAACAGTTTTGTTTTAAAAACTGTAATATTCTGAAATATAAGAATTCATAATTTAATACCCATCCTATCTTAATAATGTTTCAGCAGTAGCCTACTTAAGAATTTAACTGTTTCAGCACAAAACCAAACATATCTACAGAAATAATAACGGCAAAGCTTTGAGTGCCTCATTTTAGGAGCCACCTTTTAGTATTAATAATCAAAATAACTTAAATGTAGGCCATTTTGTTAAACTTATGAGATTGCAGATTTGGGTTTTTGGCTGAAAGTGTTGGCTGTGGTAAAAATGTTACTTTGCATGTATTTTCAATTGTTAGAGAAAAAAATTTTGTAAATTTTTTTTTTCATTTAATTGGAAAGATTTTCAAATTTCTGCAAATGGGGAAAGTATAAATTTACACCATTAAGCATTCATTGGTGAATAATGTGTACATTCCCATTCCAAGAAATAAGTAAAGTTGAAATAAATTCTTTAAAGTTTACTATATTACCAGTGGTTTCACAAAAATCTCTTTACTTATCAAACGAATCAAATAAAAAAGATTTAGACACAATGAAAAAAGAAAAAAAAAGAACACTTCGATTTGAAGACAACAGACATAAGCCTAACATAGGTTATGTAACTATGTATTAGCTCTGAACTGCTCCTAATCCCATTTGTAAAATGCAAACATCATTTGCTGATGTTCTGAGGAATTAATGAGCACCTCACAAATTATAATATGCTCTATTAAAATAATGTCATATTAGTCAATGCTAACATTAATTCTACTATGGGTAACAGGGCAAAAAGTGTACAATGTTCCTCAACTTACCATGGAGTTCAACCCTAAAAAACCCACTATAAATTGAAAATATCATAAATGGAAATGCATTTACTATACCTAATCTACTCAGCATATCAGCAACACAGTCCACCAAAAACACTGAAGGTTTATTCTCTTGATCAGATAGATGGCTGGCTGGGAGCTACCCAGCATCTCAAGAGAGTATCCTACTACATACTGCTCGCCAGGTAAAAGATCTAAATTTGAAGTATGGTTTCTGCTGAATTAATATGACTTTTGTATTTTTGTAAGCCTAACCATGGTAAGTCAGGAACCTTCTGTATTTTACTGAATACAACTTTAAATTGGAAAAAGTTGGTATACTGATTCCTTATTAGGTATAACCAACATTTATTTTGAACAGATTTCTTAATATTTCAAATAAACTGTCTTAATGTATGACTCAAAGAAGTAGTATGTCACTTCTGATTACATAAGAAATAAAGAAAAAGTCACTCAGAATTTTACCATAGTGATAATTACTGTTAAGTGTTAGTTTTCTAAGCTCATATAGGTACATGTTTTTAGGCTGTTAAATTGATCTATTTATCTGTGCAAATTAAATAAGATTGGGGCTGGGCTGTGGCTCAGGGGCAGAGCGCTTGCCTAGTATGTGAGGCACTGGGTTTGATCCTTAGTACTGCATAAAAATAAACAAACAAAATAAAGACATGCTGTCCATACACAACTACAAAAAAATAAAAAATAAATAAGATTGGGATCGTAAGTATATGCTCTCTTATCTGGTCACCAAAGATTTTTATAAAAATCAATGATAACTTGAGGTCTGAAAACTAGCAATAATGAATTAGCTGATTTTCCCTGGATACTAATCAGGGGGAACTTCTCCAATATTACCAACCACTTACATTTCTTTGAAGTTAACTATCTCACACCCACTGTTCATTTTCCTCCTGAGATTTTTTACTGTTTTATAAAAGGACTTATATAAAAAGAATATAATCTCTTCCTTTGGTTAAAAATGATTTATCTATACTTATACTGTGGCTAACTCCTGCTTGTTCTATAATTCAGCATTATCTTTATTCAATCAATTCTGTAACAACAGGCTGGAAATCAATGTGGTAGGCACCATTCTACAGTATAGGGATCCAGCAATGAATGAGATCTGATGGAACAGCATGTACTCTCAGCACTGAGGGGAGTCCCAAAGGGGAGCAGTACAACTAGTGAAGGGAGAATAAAAGGAGAAAATGGTATAAAATTAGGCTGGAGAAGAAGGAGGGGTCAAATTGTGCCTTCTGTGCCATGTTAAGGATTTCATTTATTTGAAGAACAATGGTACGCTAAAAGAGAAGCAAAAAAATGACATGTATTCACAGTTAAAAAATATAGCAATACCCCTTTTATAATAGGACTGGAAATTAAGAACACGTAAGAGTATACTGTAACAGTCCATAAGAAATGACAGCAGCATGAATGACCGTGGTGGTACTGGTTGAAGATGGGAAGAAACAGAAGACAGACTTTTTCAGGAAACTTAGTGAACAGGGCTTTGTGTTTGATATGGTGATGAGGAAAAGGGATAAGGAGGATCACTTCAGGTTTATGGCTTAAGCTACTACTGATCGAAAACACTGGAGAGAGGGCATGTCTGCAGAGAAGATAAAGAGAGGAGGAGGGTAACAACTGTTTAGATATTCTGAATTGAAGGAACTAGTGAGACATCTAAGAAAAGATATACAATAATCAGAGAAGAGTCAACTAACTGTTCAGGACTGGTCTAGGTCTAGATTAGAAATGAAAACTTGGAAACCCTAGACTAGAAAATAATTAAAATTATGGACAATTTTTTTTTAACAAATCAAAGGAACTGAGAAATCTGATACCCAACTAAGCCAGTGTCTACTCAGAGTCCCATTACCATGTCACTAAGCATACCCCTATCATAGCAGTTTTCCACATTAAGCTCAATATCCCTGACTGTAAAGTAAGGCAGACCAACAGAACCTATCAGAGTGCTATGAAAGTTAAGCACAATTTCATAGGAAGTGCACAACACAGTACTAAGTATTCAAATTTAGCCATTCTTACTGTTACTATTATTATCCTTTCTTCATCTTCTAAGGACAGAAATGTTCAAAAATGGCAAGGATTTCTAGTTATTCATTGTAGTTCTCAAGCTTTGAAACCCCAAAACAGATCACATTCCTTTAAATTTAAAAGCAAAGGGTAAAATAAAGATCACAATTTTGATGAATCTGGTAAGTGAAATTAGTATTGAAAAAATGCCTAAATTTAGCCATGAATTTTTAAAAAATCAACAATAACAAAACCATTTCAAATCAAAGCAAATGGTAGCTGACTGTGAGGTTTTTCTTTGGGGAGGTGGTATATGAGGAAGATGGTCACGGAAACAGAAAAGACTGACCAAATACTACGTATTATGAAAATTTTGCTAAATTTTACTTAGGTACCTGCATAAGCAAGAAAATTAGAAGTACAACAGATTTGGATATTAAGTTTGAAAATTAACTTTAAGATGCTCATTTCATTTGAATTGCAAGGCATCAGTTTTTGTTAAGTCTCACATATGTCCCCATTTTTACTTATTATAGACTGCCATTTAAAAACTGGGAAATATTATCTCTTTACAGAGAAGTTTGATATTTGTCCTAAGTTACCCATAATAGGAGAACACAATTTATAAAGTTAATTTAGTCATTAACCTAATACAATGTAATTTTAAAAGATTATTTTTATTTACAAGCATAATTGTTAATTCACTGGGTAGCTAATGGAGAGAACAAACCCTCTCCTATCTCTTCTGGTCAGTGTCAGGGCTGGTATACCTTAAGATCAAACTTCTCTGTATCCAGATTTTTATTATAAGGGTTTGAATGCTGGTTCAAACTTGAACCACTGACAACTCATCAAGAACTTAAGAGAAAGCACAGCAAGGTGAAAACACAGGTGACATTTCCTATTTGGACAGGTTCTTTCAACTGCTTTTACAGGGTTACCTTTTATATAAAATTTAGCTTTAATGTAGACAACTCATTTCGAAGTCTGTCATACATCAATGTTAATTTAAGAAAGAAATTAAGAAATTATTTACTTGGGAAAACAGTATAGAATTCAAACTTTTCTGGTTAAAAACAGCAGAGTAAAAATATAACATACATAAAGCAAACAGAATTACAGAATACTCTTCCCCCATGTAAGCACCTTTAAGAACTTCTTATTTGAGAGTTGAAGGTTATGATACTTTAAAAAAGACAACTACAAAGAATGTGGCTAGACATCAGAAGAAAGTCAAATTTTTTAAAATTGAGAGTCTGGACAAAGACTAAGCATTGATTTAAAGTAGCACAACAGTAACGTAAGACATTTAGTTGATAAAATTCAAGCAAAGGAAGGGTTCTTACACACAAGGTAACTGCAGGAGTGATAAGGAAGTTTTTCAATTCAAGCTATGTTAGCTACATTGCTGTTTACCACAAACAAATTACCTAAGGCAGACTAACTTTATAAGGAAAAGGTTTATTTAGTTCACAGTTTTAGAGGGTCAAGGGCATGGTACTGGCATTAGTTCTGATGATGGCCTCCTTGTTGGCAGAGTCCCCAGGCAACACAGAGCACCATCACGTGGTGAGATGGGGGCTAGCATGTTTATGTCTGTGTCTGGACTCTGTCCTGTTTCTTATAAAGTCCCCATTATTCAGTCACGGAGCCTCCATCCTACCTTATCTAAACCTAATTACTCTCCAAAGGTACCGCACCCTAAACACCACAGAAGGAGAGGAGAAATTTTCTACCCTCAATACCATCATTAACATAAAACTTTGGAGATTAAATTCCTGCATGAGTGGGGGGGTGGGGGCCATGTTCAAACCATAGCAGGAACACTGGTTCTTAACTGTTAAAGAAGAAAAAAAAGAGAGAATAAAGATTATGAAGAAGCTCCCTTCCCTCAACCACCCTAAGATATTAACTAAATTTGATAGAACTCTAATTTTTAAACCCATTTTAAGATGTTTCTAATGGGGAGCTACTTGAGAACCTACTGGGCTGAAACCTCACAATAGGCAATCAAAGGAATTTTCCTTTAATAAGTCCTTTAAAATGGGTTATAGTCTTACATCAGTAGTGTTTATCATAGGAAAAAAAATCATGATTTCTACCCTGTTTACCACACCTTGTTTCCTGAACTCTGATTTATGCTGTAAACTGGCACCATCTGCCTTTGGTCTCTACACAGTATGAAATATAAAAACGAATGGGTTGTTGCTGAATGAAACTCCCTCCTACTGTACCTCTCCAGATCATAAAGCACTGGGAACCTGATTCTCAAAATTCTCCCTCACCCCGCCCTCCCACCCCAGTTCTCCGTCCATCTCAAATACTTCTCTACCTTCTCCTTAGCCAGGTCTTAATTGAAGACTACGACAGTTCCTGGAAAGCTTGAAACAACTGTTCCCAAGGTGAGGAACCCCCTTGAAATTATGTACAAATGAGTCTGCTTATGTGCCTGAGGAGGCCACTATTTTCCTCACATTCTCAGACAGGTTTAAGATACCTGCATGTTACGAACCACTTCCTCACATTCCTTCCTCTTGAAGCTTTCCAGGCTTCAACAACTACCCATAAGCTTATGGTTGCCTTTATTAGTCCTGACCTATCAGAGATTTGATTCTAATTCCCAAATATCTATTAGGCATATCTATTAAATTAAACCAACATATCCAAAACAAAACTCATTGATCTCCTTAGGAATACTTGTTCTGTCTCTCCTTAATTTTAGTGAATGGAATCACCATCCAACATTTACATGCCTGAATCAGAAATTTCAGGATCCTACGCCTGGTGCTCAGAATCATCTTTCAATTTTCTCCTATGCCCATTTAACTTTGAATCTAGCTTCTTTTCTGCATCCAAATCAAGTTTTATTTTAGGCTTTCTTGCATATCATTATGGTTACAACCCTATAATGGAACTCTTCACTGTAGGCAGTCTCCAAGATCTAGTCCATCTACCAAACAGCTACCAGAATTATCTTCCTATTTGTGCCATACTCCTACTTAAAGAATATCTCTTGGCTCTCTAAGAATAACAAAACAGAATCTAATCTGCTTGGCTTGGAAATCCCACTTCCAATTTTCCTTTTATAATCTAATCTTTCAATTCCAATATATCCTTAACATTCTTAACTTTTAACCATTCTCCTTGCAATGGCTGACTCTTTCAGGATTTTACACCCATCTAGAATGCCCTTTCCCCACTCCTTCAACTAACAAAATCTTACTTTTAATAGCACTTTAGTATGTAACTGATGTGGTTACATACTAAAAATAAATAGGTCAGCAATTAAATAATCAGAGAATATCTAGGAAAAAATACGATAAAAGAAACTTTAGGAGGAATATTTTGGAAAGGCAGTTCAACCATCTTAGAGATGAAAAATAATTCTTAAAATGAGATCTTGATGGATAAGAAAGAGCCAGTCAATGAACACTGGAGAAGAGCACCTCAACAGAGGACTCAAAATGAAAAGTCCTGTCTATATTGTTATAGCCTATTAGACCACAGGGACCAAGCTCCCTGAAGAGAATGGCTTTGTTTATTATTTATTTATGGAACTGTGCATGGAACCCAGGGTACTCTATCACTCTGCTACATCCCCAGTCCTTTTTATTTCCTTCTTTTATTTAAAACTGGGTCTTTCTAAATTGCCCAGATTGGTCTCGAACTTGTAATCCTCTTGTCTTAGCCTCCTGAGTCACCTGGATTACAGATTTGTGCCACAACACCCAGCTGAGAACTGCTTAATTTAAATAAGTGTCTTTAACAAGATCTTGATTCAGTAACTAGCACTTGGTTCTAAACTCAATAAAAAAAAATGCTGAATTAAATATTTTAAGGACAAAAGAAGGAAAGAATTGTGGGGCTGGGGTATAAGTAGAAAATGCAGACATTTCTCATAACATCAATAAGAATTTTAAAGATTAACATTTACAGTACACATGACATAGTGGCACATTACCTGTAATCCCAGCAACTACAGAGGCTGAGACAGGAGGATCTGAAATTTGAGGTCAGACTGAGCAACTTAGTGAAACGCTATCGCAAAAATATAAAGGGCTGGGGATGCAGCTCAATGGTAAAGTATATTCACAGACTACTCAAGGGCCTGAGTTTAATCCCCAGTACTTTGGGGGAGGGAGATTTACCTTGTAAAAGAGAATAAATCAAGAGGCACACATTTGCATTCTTAACATATACACAAATTAAATGCTTATCCAAGCAGTTTCACACTATGCAATGAATTGAATTTGCAGTCCCGAACTACTCAAATTCTCAATTTCTCTTATGTTCAGCAGCCCTAAACCAAACAAGTTATTACTTGTTTTAGTTTAGACTTCCAAATTCTAAAGGGCAGCTATATTCCAGGAACTTTCACAAAAGTAGAAATACATTTATGATGCAAGAAAATACTACTTAAATTAAAATATACATATGAACCTTCAGCACTTTTTATATTCCATTTCCCTCCCCCTCAAAGTCAATCTCTCCTTTATTTCACCCACAAGGGTCCAAGTCATTCATATATTAAGGTTATTCCATAATAGCTGGAGCCATCATATAAAATGACTAGCCTATCAGTTACTTTCAGGATATCAAAACCATTTAATTACACAGGAATTGATAAAGTCATTACTCTTCCATTTAAAAGAATGAGGTTATAACACAAGACAAAGATATGGGATTCAGACATCTGAAACACTTCTAATTTTAACATGCCAAAACCAAAAGTCTAAAAAGGGCAAATCAAGAGGCACACATTTTTAATGCACACACAGATTAAATGCAGTCATGTATTACTTGTCAAACAGGATACATCCTGAGAAATGTGTCAATAGGTGATTCTGTCACTGTGCAAACCTCACAATGTATGTTCACAAACATAGATAAAATAGCTTCTGCTACATACCCATGCTATATTGTATATAAAGCCTATTGCTCCTAGACTATAAAAACCCACACAGCACGTTACTGTCTGAATACTATAGTTAATAACACCATGAATGTGTACCTAAACATATATAAACAGAAAGGATACAGTAAAAATGTGGTAATAGCAATTTTTCAATTCCATTATAATCTTACGAGAGTTAAATATGCAGTCCTTCATTGACCAAAATGCCATTAAGCATAACTATAATTATCCAAGTAGTTTTACATTACACACTGAAGTGGAAGTTTCAAGATTACTAGCCAGCCAAAGGTTTTCTCTGCTGTACTGACCTAAAGATTTATGTTAGCAATATGCTGCTGAGAAGATGATAAATTATTCATATAGCTATTTAATCCTACTGAACCATGTCACATCCCTTACCTCATATCCCCCAAGAATACAGAACAAACTACCTTTGAGATTAGCACATAAAATTTATGGAGAAGGTTTAAAGAATTGGTGACTGCCTTTAACATGGCTGTGGCTCCTGTGACCACCCTAACCTGTGATAACCAAAGGTCCCCAATTGTGGTCAACCCACGATCAAACAAGGGACCTTGGTATAACTTCACTAGGCTGTACAGGCACACGAGTAACAGGATGCTCAAGAAATACACTGCAGCCATAGCAGGTGAGAGAAAAAAGGCTCTGTGGCAAAACCTAAGTATCTGATGAAAAAGATTGAGTGATTCTTGTTCCACAAAAGCTTCAGGTTCACCAGGAGTCTCAGCTGAGGTTCAAATGATGATTTGTTCTACAAATGTTGACTACTGCCATAAATCAAATATTCATCTTCATATTTGCACTTTTGGGTTACATATTGGCTTTATTATCTTGATAGCTGAAGGATAGCAAGCAACATTTGTCCCTGAAAATGAGTGTGGTGGAAATAACAGCAGGACCTTTGTGTTAGACCTTTGTTTCAAACAGGGAAATTTTATTATAGACAATAGTACTGACATCCTGGAGACTTGCTTTATTAAAAGTTTCCCAACACAGTTCTCAGAGTACCTAAAATTAAAGAAGCTCTATCTCTACAGCTATAATTTTTTTTGAGGGGGGCAAAATAGCTGTAATCATTTCTTCTCTTAGTATTTTCCAGATCTATAATCAATAACGGTAACAACATTATATCAATACTAAACTTATTCTTGCCAATCTAGTTGCTCAACTAAATCAATGGTTTCAACTAGAATTCATTTTCTTTAAATAGAAAAACGAAAGTCATACCCAAATACAAATTTGCTAATCTCCTTAGTGTGTAGTTTTATTAAAAAAACAAACAAACAAACAAACAACTAAAACAAATAAAACTAACACAACATGGAAAAACGAATTATGAAACATCACCTCTATACATTTAAAGCATAGCACATTTAATACTATATTTCACATAAAATTCTATAATGTATATTATATAAAAATGTATTTCAACTAAAAAATGAGACCTGGATATTAGACAAAACAGGAAAGAGTTTAACATTCATTTTGTTTTGCTTATTTTTAAAGATTTTTAGTTGTAAGATGGACACAATACCTTTATTTTATTTATTTATTTTTATGTGATGCTGAGGATCGCATCCAAGCGCTCTCTGCTGAGCTATAATCCCAGCCCTAAAATTCATTGTGTTTAAGCAGAAACATTTATTTTTTCAGTCAGTAGTTGCAAATGTTCTTATGATTAAATCAAAACACTTGGACTTAACTTTTAAAAGTTCACTACCTCAACAGCAGCCTAAACAAAGCTGGAATTATCAAATTATTTCCCTGACTAGGTAGCCTCAATATTTAGTTTTAACTTTACCAAAAATAAATAATTCTATAATCCTACAAAATGATTCTTGAACTACTGGGACAAAGCAGCGTTTTTCAGCTACTTCTAAAATTATAAGAAAGCTACTATTTAGAACATTTACAGTCATACAGAAAACTCAAGTTAAACAGCCAGACACTAACAAACTTCAAGTTTACCATCAATTAAGGTTGTACAAGTAAAATATAGTGTCTTCGAAAGACTATTTCTGCTAAATGAAACCAATGGAGTCTATTCCTTTTATTCAGAAGTACCATACAGCTACACAACTGGTCAAGTCCATGGGGAAACAGCATTTCAAGAGCTGCAACCTGGTGCATCTGGTCTTTGTTGGCTTTCCTTATCCAAGAAACATAGATGTCTCTCTTTATTTAGCCCATCTGCCACAAGTGATAACCAGATGCCTATGTGACTATTCAAAAAATTTTAAAAGTATTCCCCCCTCTCAAAACCTAACAGCAGGATGAGTCCAATGGTTCATGATCAAAAAGAAAGGAACTTCAATGCTTCAGTAGAAAGTCTACGAACAAAAGAAACAAAACTTTCAACTGATCTAATGGTTCACCTTTAACACACTACTTAGTACCACTGCTAACAGCACCTAATATTTTTTTTTCCAAATCTAACTGAAGTTCTAAGTGCTTTACATTTAATTCTCACAGCAACTCTGTGTGGTAATACTAATATTAGCTCCACGGTGCAGTTGAGGAAACTGGGGCTCAGGACAGTGAAAAACACTTGCCCAAGACCACATAACACTACTAAAAAACCATGATGCACAACACAGACAACTTGCAGCCATAGTCCATACTCTTAAATGTTATACCAATCCTAATCCCAATTATCAGGAGGAAGAATAACACCTGATTTTTTTGGAACTATTTAAGTAATAGAAACGAATGTTTTACTTTAAGATGTTCTAAGTCATCAGCTAGTGAGTTACACCAAACCATACCAAGGGCCAGTGTCTACAGATAGATATCTATGATGCTCAGCACAATTCAAAACTAACATTACCCACGCATGTCCTGAGAAAACACAGTTCCTACCTACCATCATCTGACTTTCCGTATTCTTTTTTAATGAATAATGCTCCATGGTAAAGTAACCAACAGCCAGACTTTTGTGTTGTATTTTGATGAAATTTTAAAGTTTTGTTATCAACTCCCACATGCAGGTAGACCTGAAAAGTGCCAGAAGTCACCTTAGTGATTTTTAACATTTACTAGGATCCTTGGCAGCATAATTTCTAACATAAAACCAGCTATGTAAATCATATCATGCTTTAATAACAACAAATAAGACCAGATAAGTAAAACTTCTGATGTGACCTGATTCCTTTCCACTAACAACATACTTCTGGAATCTTGTTTTTTTCACAACTACACAAACACCCACACTACATCTCTCTCATAAAGAAAAGCCTGTGTCATAATACAAAAATCAAATTTGTCTATGTGGCTTCAAAAGACCTTAGATACGTATATAGACTTTCATCCTTTTGAAATATGCCAAAGTGGTAGTCATATGATGAGAGCAAATCCTGTATCTGCTCAAGTTATGGCAGCTAACCATTCTTTTTATTGTTTCAACTGGTTAAAACAAAGTCCTAGTCATGTTTTAGAAGTTTTGGCTGCTTATAACTTGCATCCTTATAGCCACAAAAATGTTGAAATTTTAGGCATCAAGAATTAGATTTCAGCCGAGTGCAGTGGCGCACGCCTGTAATCCCAGCACTTGAGAGGTTGAGGCAGGAGGATCACGAGTTCAAAGCCTCAGCAACTTAGCGAGGCCCTAAGCAACTCAGTGAGATCCTGTCTCTAAATAAAATACAAAATAGGGCTGGGGATGTGGCTCAGTGATGGAGTTCCCCTAGGTTCAATCCCCAGTACCCCCTCAAAGAAAAAAAAAGAATTAGATTC
Organism: Glaucomys volans; assembly: GCA_020662805.1. Classification (NCBI taxonomy): domain Eukaryota; kingdom Metazoa; phylum Chordata; class Mammalia; order Rodentia; family Sciuridae; genus Glaucomys; species Glaucomys volans. The sequence continues at coordinate 115,539 of JAJEJO010000367.1, forward strand.
CAAAAAAGTTCTCTTCATCCACTAGATGAGTGCCTGAAGTAAAATAAAAAATAAACAAACATATGTCAGTAATAACACATTAATCTTCAAGATACACAAGAATATGAAGTGCCATACGCTGTGATAGTGACTCAGACATGACGCTCAAGAAACTCCTGTTTTCACAGGCAAGATGACATCCATACACCAATAACTACAGTAATAGACAGTGTGTAACAAAGTATTAAAAATTCAAATTTGTGTCTAGTGTTTTGTTACCCATGTTTGTCATTTCTGTAGGATAAGTGCACAAAAAATACCTGAAGGGAAACATATCTTTCATAGAGTTTTGCACACCTGAAGTGGCAGAAAGCATATAAAATGATGCAATAAAATGGATATAAATTTCAGAAAATCTTTATTAATTCAAATGTCACAATACAGCTAAATTTTCAAGGCACTACAAAGTTTTGGTTCAGAGACCCTATGGAAACACTTTATAGTAAATTCTTCTAAAATCAATTTAAATTTATTTTTCATAGCAGTAATTTTATCACACGATCTATGATGCAACAGAAGGAAATCAATCACCAGGTTATTACTGGCCTCCTTTATCTTAAAAACAGAATTCACTCACTCAACTAGACTGTACAGTATTTGCTGATTTACATAACATTCCACATCCATGATAAGAACTGACATGCTCCAAAAATATTCAGCTATGTTTTGCTATTTATTTTACTTTATAGCAAATTCTGCATATTCTATACATAGATACATCCTCAAAAAATTTTGGTGTGACAATTTCCCATGTGAAGAAAAATGTAAAGAATTCACTTAAGCAGTTTCCTCAAATTTGGCAAAATTTAACTTTAGTCAAATATTCCATGCAAAACGATCAGAAAACATTAGTATTAATTTTTTAGGATAAGAATTAAAACACATAGCAGGCTCTTTTACCTTCAAGAGTGACTATATCGACAACTACAGTATTACCACTTGGACTTCTAAAAGGCCTTTCATTTTGAAAATTTCAAACATTTTCCTGTGCTCTATTTAAATATAATCTTTTGATTCTTGGCATAATTTTCTTACCTATTGTATTAACAATCAATAGTTATTCAAAATGAATACAGGTTATCTAATCTGACCCTTCCATTTCTCCAAATAAAGGGGAAAAACTCAGAAGGAAAATACATCAGATGAAGTAACATTAATGAAAAGTATATACAGGCCACAGACAAATGCTGAAAATTTTGTTAAAAAAAAAAAAAAACAGAAAAAATAAACATACTCTAAAAAATCATCTTTTTGCTTGGAACACAATTAAGGAGAGAAACTAGGACAATACCAAAAGATGAGACTGCTGGGGCAGACCTCAAGAAAAGAAAAAATTGTATTATAAATAAAGGTGGAAGCTTAGGTGTTAATCCCCACTCACACTCAAAAGGGACAGAGGACTCAGCAAATGAAGTCCAGTGAAGTGAGTCAAATGATAGCCCTGAGGTCAAGGGAGTTCAATAAGTCTCACATATACTATAAAATAAATCCTAAGAGTCAATATCTACAAACTCAAGTGAGGTCATTCAGAATACCATTCACAGAACAGCCATATGAAAAGATTAAACAATACTGTTTGATTTATTAATCCAAAGATCATAATATTGACTTTTTCTTCTTGGAGTCTTAAAATGCAATTCATCTCCCAATGTTCAAGCTTCCCATCCCTGTTAAAGGAAACCACCCACCTCTTCACACATACATTAAATTCACTGCACCTCAAATTCAGATTTAATATAAATACTTAAAATGAAATACTGGACTCAAAACTCCTATTCTGGCTATCCCTCATTTAGGAGAGCTCATAGTAGCAGGCCATTACAATTTCTGATACTAATATAGTGAGTACATAGCATGGAAAAAGTGGGACTGTGGGTACAGATGACACTCTATTTTGCTTAAGAGAAGTCAGTTTTAAATAAAAGAAATGAGGGACAAAACATAAGCTGTGCTGGACATAATTGCCTCTATATCAAATTCATTTTCATCACTAATCTTCAGTTTTACATAAAGAGCTTTGTTCCCACTGACCACAAAAATGTTATTACTGCAGTATGTATATGTGACCTTTCCAGTGTGCCACATAAAAGCCTCATTTACTGACCTAATATGGTTTAGGAAAGTATAAAACCATTAAGTAATTTGTGATGTAAGGCTAAAAAGAGCATAAACTAATGAATATTTAATTCAGTATATCAAACTCTGAATAATTCTTTCAATCCGACAGTGCTCAAAGTCACTTTTGAATTTGAATGAACTGCCATTTTCTGAGACTTTGAAAGAGACAGAAAATGTTCTTAACTCTAAACACTGCTCACACTAGTTACTGCCAGTATCCTGCTGGATCCGCAGGTGACAGATGCAGTCAGAGTTCACAGATGTGGATTAGCTGCAGTTCGAGTCTTAATGCAATGAGCACACTGACAGAGCCTGCAGATGCATGTCGCCGCAGGAGGAGAGCTTTTTAAAAAACCGTCATTCTGTATACGGTTTATTTTTAAGGCTCTTATTGGATATTACCAAGCTTTTTATCCCTACTCTCCATCCCTACCCGATCCTACCCATAATTCGGTTCCAGATCCTTCTTCAAACCTAATTTTTGGTTCAATAACAATAATGATAATAAACTGGGGCTGTTAACACTGGCGGCACCAGGCGCCCAAGAAGCCGCTATCTGGGAGCCTTCCCGCCGCTGCAGAGGCCGCTTGAAGTTTTCTGGGAAGCAACGGACCCCAAGCATCTCTGCACCGTCCCTCTAATCCCAGGTTGAGGGCTCCTCAGAGACCGAGGGGAATTCCCTTCCCGGTCTTTCCCAGAGGAGGCTTACTCCACATCCGACTCCATAAAGATCCTACTCAGGGACGCCCCACCCCCACCCCGTTATCCCTAACGAGATGCCCAAAATCATTCCCGGTCCTCCTAAGAACTGGTCCCTCCCTCGGCCACCCGGCCAGTTTCCCCCACCTCGCTCCTCTCCTCCAGTCCCCGCCCCCGCACACTCCACCCGCAGCGCGGCCCTGGCTCTGCACACGCCCGCCCGGCGACTAGACGCCCCGCGGCCGGCGCTCGGGCCGCCCAGTGGCCCGCCTCCCCCCGCCCAGGATCGCCGACGGGGTTACCGTGGGAAGACGGGGCGGCCGCAGAGGACGCGGCGGCAGCGCTGCTGCCGGTTGCGTCGGATGCGAAGGAGAAGCTGGAGCACAAGAATGAAGATGAGGCGGGCGCGCTCTCCAGTCTCCATGGAACTCCCACCCCGGCCCGTTGCTAGGAGCCCCCGAGGCTCGGGCTCCGTCTTTCGTGCTTTGTTGTTCCGGGTACAGGGCGGCCCCTGCTTCCCCGCGACAATAAATAGACCAGACGCGGAGGAGCATAGAGACGGCGCGTGGGGGCTAGAGCGCCACCGGACAGGGCGCACCAGGGCTCCTCGCTAGCCACTCATTTCCGGCTCTCTCTGCTCTCGTCACTTTCCCCCGCCCCTGCTCTCTTTCCCTTTTCCTCCTTCCTGGTCCCAGAGTCCCGCCCCTCCTGCCCTCGGGTTTAGGGTAGACGGGGGAGTCGCGGGCTTTGCAGGATCTTGGGCCGGACTTTTTTTACTTGAGAATCGCTTGAAAAGATTCCAAAAAAATATGTATCCCTTGTATATTTTCAGTTGATTTCTAAACATGTGTTATTTCCTGGTACAGTATACTATAAATGGACTTTAAATTTTTGTCAAACCTCAGAACTTCTCATTCGTTCCTTTTATACAAAATGTCTTTCATACCATTGGTAAAAGTAGTCCTTAACGACTAAGCGATTCCGTCGCTATTTTAGTCAAACGCATTATTTTACGACGTCGCGATAAAACTCTTACTGAGAAATTAGAATCCTAGTCCTAAAAGAGAGCGGCAGGGGATGACAGAAGGAGAGAAAGAAAAAAATGGACGGGTAACGAGGAAGCTTATGCCACTTGTGTCGCCTGTGCCTTCGGTAGTCCTTACTGAACTTGGGTTTGCGGTCAGAGCTCTCCCTCGGGCGGGGGCGCTTCGGAGGCTTTGCGCCGGGTAGCCAGATGCAGAAGCGTGGGAGGAGGGAGAGCGCGGCTGCCGGCTGGGACCGGCGCGGCGCGGAAGCGGCGGCTCTGGCCGACCGACCGGACTGTGGGAGGGTGCTCCCACCAAAGCGGGGCGCCTGGGGACTGAGACCTTCCCGCGGCTCTGCGCCCAGGTAGCCCTGCAGCGACCCGGGGTAGCCCCGGGCGCACACTCGCCGGTTTGAACGGTCGCGCTGGGATCCGAGTAGGATCTCGGGGCTCCTCGGGGTGGCGGAGAGGAGCTGCCCGCGGGAACAAGGCTCATAACGGCCCCGGGAGTGCCGCCGCGCGGAACTCCACTCCTAGGCGGCCGCGGGTCTCTGCTCCGCATGCTGGGCTGCAGCCTTTGATTCCGGTGGAGCCAATGAGCAGCCCGGATTTAATTATTAAAAGGCCGTGCATGAGATGGATTCATAGGTGCCTGGCTTCTGATCGGTGTAAACCAAGGATGCAAATGGAAATGCCACTGTCCATTTGAAGAAAACACAGGCAGAATTCTGAGGGGAGTATGCAACTGTTGGGGTGTTTAATTATTTATTGGATCTCCAAGGATACCTCTTGATCTTTTCCTTTCCATTGAGTGTGAAAAGCACTTTAAAACTCTGTAGACTGGAGGGATTTGTTTCAATATCTATATTAATTTTATTTTTGAGGAATATTAAATAATTGTATCTTGTCTAAGATATAATGAAGAAAATAAGAAACTGGGTTAAAAAATAATGTTTGTATGGTACATTTTCAGCCGATTTCTAAAAGGATGGGAGTGGGAGAGAAGCACATAGAATGTTCAAGGCAAAGTGAACGGGATATGTGAGAGCTTGCTGTGCTGGGAAATAAGCATAGTTAGGGCATCTGGAACACGGAAGAGGGAAGAGTGACAGCAGATAAATTTGAGGAGACATTAGGACCTTGAATTGTCAGTACCCTGTAGGCCATACAAGGAGTTTAGGTTTTCTTTCAAGTGGTAGGAAAAGTAAGGTAAGCTAGAGAAAAATATGACCTGATTTACTAAGGCAAAGGCAGGAGCAGCAGAATGCTCTATTTCAGTAACTATTGCCACTGCTGAAAAGTCAATTTTACAATTGTGACCTATTCTAAAGTCCTGAGGAAGCACTCCACTTTAAGGAAACCAGCAATAAGATGCCTGGAACCAAGCATGCCAATTACTTTTGATTCCCTTTTGTCATGGATAAGTCAACAATTTTCCTCTCTACCATAGTTCCTCATTACGGAATTGGATGTGGTTTCACTGCAAGCACCATTTCCCATTATAGACTTTTTGAATGCTTATATGCTATCACATTATCCCAACATGATTCCTCTGAGCAGGAAATTCACTTTGAATGAAAGAAGCAAGATGATGACAAATTTCATGGGACTCGTTGCTTTTATAATGTGCCCCATTATTCATGTGTTAGCTAGGAAACAATGCACTCTTAAGTACACTGTGTATGTTCTGATCCAAGGCTCTAGAGTAATACAGAAGTTGACACCGGAAATGGAGAGATGGAATGTCCGGTTCTAACATGTAGAATTGACTTAGTCAAGGTGCATTTGGAATAGTGAGGAGCCATCCATCCTAGGATAGAAAAATAGCAAAATATTATTGGTTAGGTCAGTGCTGTTGAAAATGTGATATACAGACCATAGTCAATTTTCAAGCTATAATAAGCAGCAATGAAATGGGTATGGCAATTAAGAGGAACATTTTGAACTTTTAATAATTAGTGGCTGGCATCTAAGCAAGCAGTTTTCTATTTATGAAAGCATTTGTGACTGGTTGGTAACCAGAACAACAACAACAACAACAAATGGATCCTTTACCATAGACCATCTGAGAAACACTGGTACATCATTTGTTATATCCAGTAAGGATCTGGCTTTAGGTAACATGACCAAACAAAAACAACAACAAACAAGGCTGTTGGGCTGTTGGAATATGTTGACTGCTTCTTGCCTTCCTTAGTGCTAAGAGGCATGTAATTCAGCATGGCTTTTCTGAAAGAGACAGACAATAGTTGGTAAAAATCATATAGCATTGTTGGGAAGAGTTCTTGCTGCCAGTCGGTTAGTTACCCTATATTGATAAGGATCAGATAGCTATTCTGCCAGTTGGATTAACTAAACTTTCTGCCTCACATAAAGTTATTTACATTAAGTAAGTGCATAGAGACCCAAGAGTGTAGTTCCCCAAGATTCTCCCCCAAGACCTTCTGTTATGTCCTTTCACCATAAAAATAATTCTTTCCATTATGCCACTTGAGTAGTGAACAACTTAAGGATGGAGTCTGTTGCTATGACCTGGCTTTATGACCCAAGCCAGTTTCCTCCTCCACCTCTGCTCCTCCTCCCCTCAGATACATGACAAAAGTCATTGAACTAAGATCTCTGGGAGGTTACAAAGTTACCAGTCTAGTTTCCTGGAAGTAGTAACAGGAAGGACAGGGTCCATGTTCAAAGTTCATTTCTCAGTGATATTTTTGATAAGAAGCTAATGGATTTCCCCAAATGACTGACTGGCAGCCAAGCCAAACTTTTAAGGTGTGACAGAAAGTCTTCAACCTGGCAAAAGGTACTTAGTGTTGAGCTTTCTCAAAGGCAATGTCCCAGTCTTCAGACCTGCTATGGCCATCTCAGGAGATTCCTTCTCACTGCATATCTAAGGCAGTGTCTTTGAGACAAGGGAGATCTTGGAACTTGGATGGGATGACCAAAGATCTTGGTTCTCTGCTGGTGAAGTACAGTCTTTTTACTGTGCTTGCCCATCAGGATATGGTGTATTCTTACCATCACTGCATATTGTTTTTCCTTTTCCATTTTCTTACTGGTTTTTGTCCTGTTCCCCCCTGCTTTGTCATATATTTGTGCACTAGTGATAATTTTACTATTTATCATTTTACCAGATCTGTACCCGACCAAGATTGACAGCACTCAAAGCTCCCAAATTTGGGGCAGAATTAAGTAGCTGGATGTGACTGAGTTTTGTACTACTACTGTAGTAGGACAATGGCAAATGGAATAGTTGATTTATATTAAGAGGAACTATAGATACAAGGGAAAAGTGTGTATGCATTTATGTGTATGTGCATGTATGTGTCCTTGTGTGTGTGTTCATACATGCATTGAGCAGCCAAGAGTGGAATTATTAGCCTAGAACTCCTCTCCTATTGGTAAGAGTGCTCTTCTCCCTTATTTTGAGGAAGTACTTCTCTCTTCCTAGCCCCAATATGACTATAGTGACCTTGGAGATTTTAGAAAAATAGGTTCTTGACCTAAATTGGGCTAACTACGTAGTATCCATGCTATAATTGATTTATTGCCTGTCACTTCCAAATCCACTATTTCTGTTCTGTAAAGATGGATCTGGATTTTAAATTCTTTTGGTAAAGAATGCTGGCTAGACATTGAAATAGGAAAGCATTTTCTCCCTGCTTGTAGCATGTCCTTCTGGCAGGCTCCTGCAGTAAAGAAGACCTGTCAAGAATCTACCTTCTGCTGCACAAGTGGTTTTCTCAGCCCTATTCAGAGGTCTGAAGGATAGTGGTAAAGGAAACTTCTCTTAATAGGTATCATTCAGAGTATTTGTCCAGAACATCAAGAGTGAGAGAACCAGAATTGGCAGTTGCTAATGATTTGTTTACAGGGTTAAGGACTTAAGAGGAACGAGAATGGAAAGTAGGTGACAAGGAAGTCTGGGGAAAAGGTAGACTTCAAATGGTCACACGCTGTTAAGATATTTATGTCCTGTCTGAAACACACCAAAGGTATCCTCTGCAGAGGAGACTGGTAATAACCAGGTGGACAGAATGGCACACCCAAAAAATGTTAGTCAGCATCTTTGCCCAGTCACTCCACTGCTTGCTCAATGGACCTATGATCAAAGTGGTCATGGTGGTACGAATGGTAGTTATGCTTGTGCTCAACAACATGGATGTCCCCTTACTAAGGCTCACCTTGCCAACAGTACTGCCAAGTGTTTAATCCCTCAGGAGGAGAGAACCACAGTGAGTCCCTAATATGCCCCCATTCCAGGGGGCAATGAATTAGCCATCTGGTGGCAGGTTGATTACATTGGATTTCTTCCATCATGGAACAAAGATTTGTCCTTATTGGAATAATCACATATTCTGGAAATTGCTTTGCCTTTATTGCTCATAATGTTTCTGCCAGCATGACTCTCGGTGAACTCACTAAATGCCTGATCTACTCTTCATGCATTCTACACAACATTGCTTCTGATCAGGGAACTCATTGTACAGCAAACTAAGTGCCTGCAAAATTAATTGGGCTGACCAAATACACCACCATTGGGAAGCAGCTGGCTTCACCGAACAGTGAAATAACTTATGGACAATTTAGTTATGGTCCCAGCTGGGAGACAGTACCCTAAAAAAATAGGATTCTGTCTTACATGACATATTTTGAGTTCATGAGGCACTCTTCCCTGTAGCTAAGATACATTTGCATCAAGATCCAGCAGTGAGAATGACTCATCTCACAATCCCACCTAATAACCTTCTCTCAGAATTCTTTCTTTCTTACCTGAGACCTTCAACCCCAAGGGGAGAATGCTTCCATCAGGAGATACAACGATTCCATGAGACTGATTGACAGACTGTCACCTGGCTATTTGGGCTCTTTATACCTCTAAAGGAAAAGACAAAAGGTAATCTATCTGATGGAGTGATTGATCCTGATTATCAAGAAGAAATTGGCCGCCTTCTGTACAGTGGAGGCAAGGACAACAGTCTGGAACCCAGGGGATCCTCTTAGTGTTTCCTAACATTAAGGTCAATGAAAAATGACAGGGACCGAAAATAAAAGGGTGTTTGAGGACTTGGCCCCTTCAAAAATAACCACTTTGGGGATAGGGTTGTGGCCTTGTGGTAGAGTACTTGCCTAGCATGCATGAGGCACTGGGTTTGATTCCCAGCACCACATATAAATCAATTAATAAAGGTCCATCAACAACTAAAGCATATTAAAAAAACACACACAAGCAGCTCTCATTTTGACTGAGGGAAGGGGAAGTACAGAATGAATAGAGAAAAATGAAGCCATAAATAGCAATTTTAGACTTGTGAGACAAGGACCATAGAAACAAAGACTGTGGTGTCTTTGCATATTTCCATTGACTTGTTCTGGGTATCAATTTGTATTTACTAACCGTTTTCTTCTCATCACTCCTCCTCATTTTTATTTATATCCAAGTTGTTGATAGGTGTATTGATTTCCCAGAGTTCCTGTAACAAAGTACTATAAATTTGGTGGATTACAACAGCAGAAATGTGTTTTTTTACATTTCTGGGAACTTCAGAATCCAGATATTTATAGGTTAGTTCCTTTCACAAGCAGCAAAGGAAAATGTGTCCCATGCCTTTCTCCAAGTTTTTGGTAGCTGCCTGGCAATCCTTGCAGTCCTTGGATTATGACATATCACTCCATTTTCTCCCTCCATCTCAATATCATTTTTGTCTCAATCTCCCCTTTTTTTCTTACAAACACTAGTCATTGACTTCAGATCCCACTCTTCAATGCGGGATGGCTTCGTTTCAACACTGAATTACCTTTGCAAAGACCTATTTACAAATAAGGTTCCAATCACAGACACTTGGGGCTAGAACTTTCATTTATTTTAAAAATAGCTTTATTCATTTATTGAGATATAACTCACACTTCAACAATGAACCCACTTAAAGTATGCAATCTAATGGTTCTTAGTTTGTTCACAAAGTTATTAAACCATTACCACAATCAATTTTAGAACACTTTTATTATAAAAAAGAAAAACTTTCCACGCCCATGAGTCATTTCTCTTTTTTCTTTCTCCTGCCTCCAACTATCCTCTCCCTCTTATACCCTGGCCACAAGCTGATACTTTCAGGCTATTTTTCAAGGTCACAATGCAACTCTCCACAGAAGTTAACTTTACAACTAGTCTTCAGGTAACAGAATATTTGGAGGAATTGTGAGTGAATTTGAGGATTAATTAATATATCCAGTGATGGATACAATAACTCCTAGGACTCCTAAGTTTTCTCATTTTGGGGAAGGGATAAATTTCACTTGTAAAAAAGACAGCTATATCTATTAATTTAAAAATCTAGCATTTGGTGTAGACAGGGGCATGTGAAAACAGAAATCAGGCAGGTGCCTGAAGCGTATGTGGCTGCTCTGCATTGAACAGTTTCTCCAACATCTGACTCCTGCAACCCACACAACTCCTGCAGCAATGATAATCTCCAACCTCCAACCCTCCTTGATAATCAGGGAGAGTGTCTCTATAGAGAAACCTCCCTGTCAGTGGCTTTCCCAAGCACTCAGAGGGTTGTTCGTCGGTGAATTTTGTCTTTGAAGCATCGTAGATTGTGTTACTCAGGGAACCATGATCAATAAGACTGGAAGATCAGCCACAGTGGTGCAGGATGGGGTGAGGCAGATGGTGAGGCTCTGCCTTGGGTCCTTGGTCTCAGCCCTAGGGGTTGTGCCTGCTCCTTAGATGTGTTACTTTTATATTGCCTAGAGTTTTCTTCATTTTTTACTAGCCAACCCATTAATACTTCCAACACCCTGTTAAAGATTAAAATTTTTTTCATCACTGTCTCTGCTTAAATTACGGTGTGGTTTATCTTTCCTAATTGAATTCAGTACTCCACCTTCCTGAACTACTATGAATGGATGGGAAGAAGGAATGTGATCAGGCCAGTACAAAGAGTAGTGTTATGGTTTGGATTTGGAATGTCTCCCAAAAGCTCATGTGTTGAAAGCAATTGCAGATGCAATAAGATTCAGAGGTAGGGATTTTATGCAATGATTGGCTCCTGAGGACTCTGTCCTCATTTGTGGATAAATTGACTCTAATGGATTAATTCATTGATAGTTGGATGGACTACTGGGAGGTAGAAACTTTTTTGGAGAAAGTAATTGTTTTAGTCAGCTTTTTCACTGCTGTGACTAAAAGGATCCAACTAAAACAACTGTAGAGGAGGAAAGGTTTATTTAGGCGCTCACAGTTTCAGAGGTCTCAGTCAATAAGAGGCTGGCTTCATTCCTCGGGGTTCAAGTTGAGACAGAACATGGTGGAAGTGTGTGGCAGAGGGAACCAGCTCACATGATGATGAGGAAGCAGAGAGAGAGAACTCCACTTGCCAGATACAAATGTATACCCCCAAACCATGACCCATTTCCAACCTCCTCCAGCCACACCCTATCATTTCAGTTACCACTCAGTTAATCCCTATCAAGGGATTAATTTACTGATTGTGTTAAGACTCTTGCAACCCAATCATTCCTTCTCCAAACCTTTTTGCATTGTCTCACACATGAGCTTTTGGAGGACATCACATCTAAATCATAACAGTAGTTCACTGTTGGGGGGGTGACTACCTTCTTCCCTCTCCCATTCTCTGCTTCCCAGCTACCATGAGCTGAGCAGCTTTCCTCCACCATACCCTACCACCATGTTGTTCTTCTCACTAAGACCCAGAGGAATAGAGTGAGCCAACCACAGACTGAAACCTCTGAAACTGTGAGCCAAAATAAACTTTTCCTCCTCTAAGTTGTTCTTGTCAGGTATTTTGGTCACAGCAGTGAAAAGCTGACTAACACAGGTGGCCTACTGCAGTATTTATTAAGGTGCACCTGGGAGAAAGAGCAGTTTCCTTTTCTGGTAGTGGAACTGGGAGGGTAGGAATTCAAAGCAACGAGTTGACATTTCCTCCTCTGTGAGAATAAGGGTGATACTAGCAGAAAAAAAGTTGGCATAGACAGAAGCAGAAATAGAATTAAAGATATAAAGAAAAGAGAAACAAATATTATACTGCTTACTTATATGGAAAGACTTACTTAGTGTAAAGATGTCAGTTCTCAAATGTAGCTAGAAATGTAATCCAAATTAATAACCAATGACAATTTTTTATGAAATTACTCAGATTCTAAATATTACCTGAAAAATAAAATGCCAAAAGCATAACAGAAAATTTAGCAAAACAAGAACATCAATATTGCCAGATAGAAAAACACACTGAAAAGCAATAGTAATTAATACAGTTTAGTGCTGGAACAAAGATGGAGAATATTGACATACTTAAAGAAATTAAGCAAATGATAAAAGTGACATTTTAATTCTGTTGGGAAAGGATACATTATTAACAAATGGTATTAAGTCAGTTGGCTATCCATTTGATAAAACACATACGCAGTAAGGTCTTAATTCATAACAAAAATACATTCACATGAATTACAGATACCTCTGTCTTTGATCATAGGCCCCACTGAAGGAGTTCTTCATAAGATTTTTCAAATGTATGAGTTTAAAGATCCTCAGCTGGGTTAGGTTTTATTGTCAAATCTGTATCTATGATCCAGATAATTTATTTATAAATGATTATGCAACTTCTTTTTCTACACAAATAATACAGGAACCCATTTTCTTTGTAGAAATTCATAACTTACACAAAGTGAAATCTCCTTGAATCCCCTTCCTCCTGCCATCTCATTCCCCTTCTCAGAATTAATCCATTATATGACATCTACTTTATATCCAGAAATCCTCCACTGCTCTAGTTTCTGAAGGTCCCCAGACTGGTATTTAGTGCCCCTATAAATTAATTTTTATGTTTTTATTTCTTCTGTTAATTTAACTGGACTTTGGAAATATAAGTAGGTAAATATGTGTTGTTAGGCCAGAAGTTCAGTTGGGCATTTTAACCATTCAATTTACAACTAAAGATAAATATTAACATTATTTTGAAATATACAAAATTTATTATTCTGATATCCATTTCACTCTCTAATGTTGGGAATGTTATCCACTTCATTTTTACTCTAGAATTTGTATCACACATACTTTGCAACTCAAGTTGGGGAAAAGGGTTGCAGTTGATGTAAGAAGAGTCCTAAAGATTTGTATTGTTTGGAAAGAGACGTTAAGGTATGATTAATTTTAGATTTTGTTGTTAGGTAAGGGTACCAAAACAATTATTATCACAAGAGAATCAAATAATGTACAAATTCCTTTCCAGTAAAAAGAAAAAATGAAATAAAACAAATAAATAAGTAAACAAATACAAAGTAGGATAAAACAAAGCATAGAAAAGTAGAACAAGTAGAAGCAGAAAATTAGAAAGTAGAAACAAGGTCTAAATTTTTAGCAATTATAATATGCGTAAATTCATTAAATTGAGTCAAAATGTCAGAAAGTGCAATAATTAATGAAGCCAATTATATTATGGGTATATATATATATATATATATATATATATATATATAAAAATACACATTTTTGGGGGGGTGGAATTGGGGATTGAACTCAGGAGCACTTAACCACTGAGCCACATCTCCAACCCAATTTTTGTATTTTATTTAGAGACAGGGTCTCACTGAGTTGCTTGGCGCCTCACTTTTGCTGAGGTTGGCTTTGAACTCAGGATCTTCCTGCCTTAGCCTCCGGAGCCACTGGGATTACAGGCTGCACCACTGTGCCCCGTGTGTACAAATAATATTTTGAGTTCATCAGTTAAATGACAGATTGTTCTGGTGGATTAAAAAAATAAACAAATAATTGAAGAAAGAAATTGAAGAAGACACAAGAAGAGGAAAGACCTCCCACACTCATGGATAGCCAGATTTAATATTTTTAAAATGATCATACCTCCAAAAGTAATACACAGATTTAATGCAATCCCCAACAAAACACCAATGACATTCTTCACAGACCTAGGAAAAACAATCCTAAAATTTATTTGGAAGAATAAAAGAACCAGAAAAGTCAAAAATTCTAAGTCAAAGCAAAGCAATTCTGGAGACATCACAATACCTGACTTCAACTAATACAACAGAGCTATAGTAACAAAAACTGTATAGCACTGGCATGAAAACAGATACACAGACCAATGGTACAGAATAGAAAATACAGAAACAACCCTCCCAGATACAGTCCCCTGATCCTTGACAAAGGTGTCAAAAACATACACTGAAGAAAAAACAGCTTTTTAAACAAAGGTGGGAAAACTGGGCAGGTTAAGACAAATGTTTATCTCTCACCCTACACAAAGATCAACTAAAAATGAATCAAGTATCTAGGAATTAGACCAGATACTGTGCAACTTCTTGAAGAAAATGTAAGGTCAAGACTCCAGCATATGGGCCCAGGCAACAATTTTTCTCAATAGTAACCCTGAAACTCAGAAAATAATGCCAAGAGTTAATAAATGGGATGTCATCAAATTAAAAAGCTTCTGCAGAGCAAAGAAAACATTTAAGAATGTGAAGAGAGAACCTACCGAATGGAGAAAGTCTTTGCTAGCTACTCTTGTGACAGAGGATTAATATCTAGAATATAAAGAACTAAAAAAAAAACACCAAAAAAAATCCCACAAATGACACAATTAAAAAATTGGCAAATGAACTAAATTGACACTTCTCAAAAGAAGAAATACAAATGTCCAACAAATATATAAAAGAATGTTATCAGTTAGGGAAATGGAAATGAAAACCACCCTGAGACTTCATTTCACTTCAGTCGACTGTCAGCCTTCAAGAACACAAACAATAATAAATGCTGAAGAGGATTTGGAGAAAAACAAAAATTTTCCCACTGTTGGTGGGAATGTCAACTAGTACAACCACTATGGAGATCAGTATGGAGGTTCCTTGAAAGGTTAGAAATGGAAACACCGTGTGAATATAGTACTCCTCAGTATTTATCCTAAAGAATTAAAGTCATCATGCTTATAGTGATACATGCATACCCATGTTTATAGCAGCACAATTCACTATAGCCAAACTATGTTGATGTGTCCATCAACAGATAAATAGATAAAGAAAATGTGCCATACACACACACACACACACACACACACACACACATATACATATAATGGAGTTTCAGAGATAAAGAAAAATGAAATTACATCATTTGCAGGAAAATAAATGGAACTTGAGAATTAATCAAAATGAGTCAAACTCACAAAGTCAAGGTTCATATTTTATTTAATATGTGGGAGCTAAAGAGGAAAAAGGAAAAGAAAGGTGTGTGTCAGGGTGTCATGAAAATCAAAGGGAGATCAGTAGAGACAGGGACGGAGGGAAGGAAGAGGGAAGAAAAGGGAAAATACTGGGCAATGATATTAGCCAAATTATATTATTATATTGTGTGCATGTACACAATATACACAACAACAAATTCTACAATTATATACAACTATAATGCACCAATTAAAAATATAGAAATATAAATAAATTTATTGCAAACCCATGTATGTGTAAACTGGACTCAGTGGCACTGAGTATCTGTAACCCCAGATACTCAGAAGGCTGAGGTAGGAGGATCCTAAGTTCAAGGCCAGCCAGGGCAACATAGTAAGACCTTGCCTCAAATAAAATAAAAATTATGTACATGAAATTATTTTTACAAAAACTTTTAGTGCCTCATCAACGTATGTAAATATTTAAATTCTTAAATGTGTATGCTTGAAAAATTTATATAAGAAGCCACATATCAAAATACAGTGTTGTCAAATATATTTTTAAATAAATTATTGAGAACTAAAAATAAATAAGCAAATAGAAAGGAACTCTAGTGTATTTTAAATATCTTTTACATTTTATAAAGAATTTAAAGTTGGAAAATTTAAAAATAAAAAAAGATTCCAGGAAAATATTAACCATAAAAGCTAGAGGCCATATTAACAACACACAAAATAAAAGCAGAAACTTAATAGATATACAATGAGAAATTGACAAATAGAATGGATATACCAATAAGCCTCTGAATAAAGCAGATAAAAATTAGTAAAGACACAGAAGATTTAACTATCCAATTAATAAGCTTATTATTTACTTTAAAAAGGAAAACTCTGAAAATTCACAAGTAAAGAGTCCAACTTAAGAAGTTACAGTAAAAGTAAAGAAAACTCCAAGAAGTTAAAAATACACCATGTAGACACAGATAGAAATTAGTCAGATAAACAAACATAAAATAAGAGGTTTATTCCATTGACGTTTAGATAAAAAGAAATTAAAGAGACAAGTTTTGAGTGAGTCTGACCAAGAAAAATAAGAAATAAAGTTCATAAAAAAGCAATTAGGAATGAAAAAGGAGGCAATGTTAACTTTAGATACAGGAAAGACTACACAGATGAGAAAGGTAACACCGTGGACAATGTGGTGTCAATATTTGTAAACATTCTGGTGAAACAAGCACAAAAATAACACCAAGAGTGACTCAGGAAGAAAGGAATGGACCTCTGGATTTTGGAATTGACCAACCATAGTGATGAAAACTGTGAAAAATGCTGGGGGTGGAGATGGGAATCTAGAAGCCTTTCTCAAAAGCAAATATAGAAAAGAGAATAAGGAACTATGAGACCCAAAATTAAGAACAGAGAAGGAGGAAGAAAAGAAAATGGGCTTTGGAAAGTGTTCATGCCCTGTGGACATTTGCCCAGCCTGAGATTTCAAACCTTCCTTTTGATATCTAATTGCCCAGAGATTATTTAAAGTGGCAAGTGGAATGGGAGGCTTTCTGACCCTAAGGTGGGTGGATATAAAAGGACTGTACCCTGAGGGTACTTGAAGTAAACAACTCCTCCTGTACTTGTCTGCATTACCTTGGTGGTCCAAGGAATTTCAAACTTTGAATTTAGATTAAGGTGATCTCAGACTGATAATGTTCCTAGAGGCAGAACAGAAACAAAGAACTCTCTCTAGGCGGCAGATTCCTGTTAGGCTTCAAATTATTCCTGCAAATGTGATTCCCTGTGCTAATACTAGCACATAGCTAGTCAGGTTTAAACAGGCACAGGAGATTAGAAGGCAACATGAGCAAGAACCAACAGGAACAACAGACAATAGAAACAGAACCACAAATACTGAATATTTGCACCTAACCGATTATAAGCAATGAAACAGCTATGATTATTTAATAAAAGCTAAATTAAACAGATGAAAAATGTAAGATACGAGGAATAAAGAGCAAAGAAAAGTTGGCAATAAATGAGTAAATCTAACACACAATGAAACTGAAGGTGTAAAAGAACATACAATGGCTTGGCATCTAAAAATAGAAAATTAATATGTAATAGCATGTAAGTTGAGGAGGAGTAAATGGAACCAAACAATCTAAGCTGCTTGTGCTGTTAGGAAGAAAGGTAAAGGTTAAGTATGCATGTTTACCAGGACAATTAAAAGAATAGAAACATGAATTCCCACCAGAAAAGGAATATGGGGAATATGATTTCCCATCAGTAAAGGGGAAAAATTAAATGACAAACAATCCATTGAAAAGAAGCAAGAAAGAGAAGTGTATAAAAAACAGGCAGGACGAAACACACACACACACACACACACACACACACACACACACACAGAGTGAATTAAAACCCAGATATGTGGAAAATTACATTAAATCTATATGAACTAAATGCTCTGGGTAAAAGTGAGACTTACCAAACATGAATAAGAAAAGTATCTATATTCCCAGCAACTCTGGAGGTTAAGGCAGGAGGATCCCAAATACAAGGCCAGTCTCAGCAACTTAGCAAGGACTCAAGCAACTTTAGACCCTAAGAATAATAAATAACAATTTTAAAAATAGCAGACTAATTAAAATCCAGCTATGTATAGCTTATAAGACACATCTGAACATAAAACTATAGAAAGACTGAAAGCAAAAGTATGAGAAAGTCTGAGACAACATAGCTCTCAAATCCTAACCAAAGCAAAGTTAATGTAGCTAGACAAGATGGTTTTTATTTTCTTTTTAATATTTTTTTTAGTTGTCAAAGGACTTTTATTTTACTTATATGCAGCACTGAGGATCAAACCCAGTGCATCATGCATGCTAGGCAAGTGCTCTACCACTGAGCTACAACCCCAGCCCGACAAGATGATTTTTAAAAGCAAAAGCATCACCAGAGATAATAAAGGTCACTTTATAATAAAATGTCAGGTTGGACATGGTGGTGCAAGCCTGTAATCCTGTTGACTGTGGGGGTGGGGTTTGAGGCAAAGGATCACAAGTTTGAGGCCAGCCTCAGCAACTTAAAGAGGCCTTAAGCAACTTACTGAGATCCTGTCTCAAAGTATGAAATAAAAAGAAATGGCAATATGGCTCTGTGGTTAAGTTCCCCTGGGTTTAAATCCTGGTACCAATAAATAAATAAATAAATAAATGAAAACACAAACAAATAAATAATCAGGTCACTAGGAAGATTTGACAGTTTTAATTTGTATGTACCTATTAAAATAGCCTCAAAATATATTAAAAAACGAGGGGATTACAAGGTGGAAAATACAAATCCATAAAACTACTGGAGGATATTTATACCTTTCTTAGAACTTGATTAAACCAGTCTTTAAAACAAAACATTCAGGAAATAGATGATGAACATCACACAAAGAAAATATTTGACCTAATACAAACAAACACATACACACAACTTTTGGGAACAAACCAACCAATATTGGGCTTTTTTTTTTTTTTTTGCAGTGCTGGGGATTGAACTCAGGGCCTTGTGCATGTAAGCCGAGGACTCTACCAACTGAGCTATATCCCCAGCCCCAAACCACCCAATATTTTTGAGTACATATGGAACATATACAAAAATTGACCAATAACATTGCACTATAAACCTTTCAAAAAGATATCAATAGACTGACAACATTCAAACATGTTTCCCTGAACACAATGCTTAAATTAGAATCAATAACCCTAATATAACATGAAATTCTTATATGCTTGAAGATTAAGAAATTCCACATGAAATAATTCATGGATCAGTGAGAAAGTCATAATAGGAATTAGAAAGTATTCTAAACTGAATGACATTAAATATGCTATTGGTAAATTTTGTGTTCTAGCTGACCTAGTAGTTACTTAAAAGGAAGTTTAAAATCTTTCATGCATACATATCAGTAAAGAAAGAAGTCTGAAATTATTGAATTTTATCAGCAATAAGAAATTAAAATAAAGTAAGCTTACACAACATGAAGAGATAGAAATATTAAGTATTAGAACATAAATTAATAAAATGAAAATAACGAATAGAAAATTAATAGGGCAAAAAATTGGTTCTCTAAAGTAACTATTAAAACCATAAATATCTACTTGATTAAGATTGATAAAAAGAGAAGGTAGAAATAATTTTTATGAGGAATAAAAACAATCATTATAGATACTCTAGTCATTAGAAAACAGAGTATATGATAAACTTCATACAAATGAATTTTAAGATGTAGAAGATAAGGAAAAATTCCTAGGAAAACATTTTTTCCATAATTAAAATCTCAAATCAATTGTCAAAAAAAAATTTATGAAGAAAATTCCAGGTTCATATGACTTATATGGGTAACTCTATCAAACACTCAAAGAAGAAAAATAATTGCAATCTGATATAACGAACAGAAAAATAAGAAATACTTCCAGATTCATTTTATGAAAATAGAATGTCTTGGTATGAAAACATAACAAAAGAAGTGTGAGATATGAAAATTAGCAGCCTGTAAAATTCTTGAGCAAAACAGTGGAGAGGTGATAATCTCTTCAACAACCTGTGCTAGAATAATTTGGTAACCAAATGCAAAAGGGAAAAAAAAGTGCAATCCAATACATATCTCCATACCTCATATGATATATAAAATCAATTCAAAATGGATCCTAGATCTAAAACTACAAAACTTCTAGAAGAAACATCTAGAAGAAAACTTTTCTAATATTGAATTGGGTAAATATTTCTTATATATGACATTTAAAGAATTTCCATGAATTCTAAACTAATACATGGGACCAAATACCAAAATGAAAATTTCTACTCTTTGAAAAACACTGGGAAGGGAATGAAAAGATAAGCCACAAATTTGGAGAAAATATTGCAAATCCCATATCTTATAGAGACCTTCTAAGAATTCGATTATAAGAAAACAATAAAACGGTAAACAAAAGATTTTAATAGACATTTCACTGAAGATACACAGAATGTCAAATAAGCACATGAAAAGATGCTCAAAGAATTAGTGAGCAAAGAAGTGGGAATGCAACCACAATGAGATGCTTCTGCACAGCTGAGATTCCAAGAAACAGATCATGCCAAGTGGTGACAAGGAGGTGCAAGAACTGAATCTTATATACTGTTGGAGGAATATAAAGTAGTAATGCCACTTTTGAAAACTGTTTGGCAGTATATTAAAAAGTTAAATCTATACTTCTCATCTAATATAGCCATTTCACTCCTAGAAATGAAAATGTATGCTTATACCAAGACTGCATGGCAGCTTTATAACAGACAAAGCCAGGAAAAATCCAGATATGCACAAGCAGGTGAATGGGTAAACAAGCGGCATCTCCACAAAGGAGAATACTACTCAGAAATAAAGAGGAATGAACAACAGGCAAGAGCAACACTGATGAATCTCAGAATAATTAGAATTATGCTGAGCAAAAAGTCAGGCCTAACTAAGAACATGCTGCATGATTCCATTTATATAAAATCCTAGGAAATTCAAACTAACCCATAGTAACAGAAAGCAGATTAGTGATTCCCCAGGCATGAAAGAAGGGAGTAGGAAGAAGAAAGATTCTAAAAGGACATCTGAGAACTTTTTGGAGTGATGAAAATGTTCATTATCTTGATTGTGGTGGTGGTTTTATGAGTGTATACATATGTTGAGATTTATTAAATTATATGCTTTAAATATGTATGGCTTATTATGTGTCAGTTATACCTCAATAAAACTCTTAATATATTAGCCAATATAAAAAGGGTAATGTACCATGACCAAGTGTGTTTATCCCAGGAATGTAAAGTTGCTTTCACATGATAAAATAATTTCTGCATTAAATGAATAGATTAAAGAAGAAAATCAGATGACTAGTTTAGTAGATGCAGAAAAGCACTAGACAAATTTTAACATGCATTCATGATTTAAAATGTAACTCTTATAGGGTCAGGAATAAAGCAAAATTTCCTTAAACTGATAAAGAGTATTTACAAATAATGATAACATATCAAATGGTGAAATGTCAAAGACTTTGCCTCTAAAGACAGGACTAACAATAAATGGGGGGACTCCACTGCCATTGTCATCACCATCTTGAGACGCAGCAGCCTCCACCTTCAGACACTGGCCAAGGCCTGGAAGTCCATTATCAAGGTGCCTGCAGGTTTGGTTACACCTGAGGTCTTCCTGCTAGGTGTGCTAATAGCCACCATCTTGCTGCAGGGGTAGGAAAATCAGGTTCTCCCCAGCTTCCCAAGTCCTGAAGCACATGAGGACAGATGGGGCTGGCTGTAGTGGGTTGGAAGGTTGGAAGAGGGTGTGAGGGCATCTTGCTCTCAGCTCCTCTGGCACCCACGGGGTTCCCAGAGCACACTCTGCTGGCACTCACTGGGCCCCAGCACCAGCTCCATCTCCAACTACCTTTCCAGTTCGGCATCCAAAGATCCCCTGGTCCTGCAAGGTCTGGCATCAGTTATACCTCAATAAAACCCCTCCAGCTTACAAGCCCCTCCAGCTCCCCACTGTCCAGTCTCCCAACTTCTCTCTCACTACTAACCCAGCCCAGTGCTGACAGTTTCATGGCTGGCCTGTAGTACTCAGTCCCTGGTCCTGGTCCACGAGATACAGAACAGCTCTCCATGACAGGCAACAGACCTCAGTGCCCAGGCCTGGGAGAAAAGTGCCTGATTGGGAGTTCGAAAAGCTGGGGTCTGGAGTCATGGAGTTTGGAGACTAAATCAGAGACCAGGAATTGTGGGGTCCACAGGCTACATAATGGGCTAACATCAGACTCCTACATCATACGAGTGGAACTCAAAGGAGATTCCGGGGGTGCAGTCTTCCAATGTGGACTTGCAATTGCTATACCCACCTCCAGGAGTTCCACCTCCAGGACTAACTTCCCACCCTAGCAACCCTCCTCATCCTGAGGGTGGAGCTGCCAGCAAACTTCAGACAACCCACCTATTAGCTGAGAAGGGAAGCTGAGAAAATTTTGAACTCCAATGGAAACAATTGTTCAATTTTCCTTTGAGATCTTTTTTCTTTTCTTTTCCCTCTCTCATATTCCCATCATTTTTGGAATCAAGTATTACTCACACATCAGTTTATTGAGGACTGGGATGTCTGAATAGTATATTACAGTTTTGTTGTGCATTCTTTTATTTTTGCTCTTTTTCTTTTTTAATTTTCTTACTTGATATATATTTTCCATTCACTTATCTGTTTCCCTGGATTCTTGTTCTCTCTTTTCTCTGCTAACAGCCAACTTCTATTGATTCCTCTTTTACTCTTCCTATAATCTTTTACTTCTAACTTCTCTCCTCCTTCCTCATAAGCATCACATCCTGCACCACTTCTGTTCTCTTTGCCCACCCTTAGAAATTGTAAACCCTTGTGCAAACCTTCTGTTTATATTGCAGACAATAATTGAACACATCATTTCTGTTTATTGCAACAAAACTATAGACATTTTAATAGGAGCTATTTGATTTAAGGCTGCATATTGTTTGCATTTGGGTGCTATTAATATTGATCTCCTCCTTT
Source organism: Glaucomys volans (assembly GCA_020662805.1). Taxonomy (NCBI): domain Eukaryota; kingdom Metazoa; phylum Chordata; class Mammalia; order Rodentia; family Sciuridae; genus Glaucomys; species Glaucomys volans. Next base: position 138,193 of record JAJEJO010000367.1, read on the forward strand.
AAGGCAAGGTACTAGAAACCTTCATGGACACTATAAGCCTACAGGGTAGAAACTGTACTACCTCACATCCATACTGCTAGATGGGAATACACACAAGCAACATGAAAAAAACAAGGGAACAAAGCTCCCCAAAGATGGTCCAATAAGAGAATCATCGACAACACATTAGAAGAAATGTCAGAGAAGGAGTTCAGAATGTACATAGTTAAACTGATCCACAAGATAAAGGATGATGTAAGGACACTAAAATTCAATGGAAGGTGTCACCAACAAACTAGACCACTTGGAAGACAGAACTTCAGGGAATGAAAACAAAATATATAACCTTGAAAATAAAGTTGACCATGCAGAGAAGATGGTAAAAAACCATGAACAGATCTCCAAGAATTATGGGGTAACATGAAAAGACCAAATTAAAGATGTATTGGGATAGAGGAAGATATGGATATACAAACCAAAGGAATGCACAGTATTTTTAATAAAATAATATCAGAAAATTTGCCAAACCTGAAGAACGAAATGGAAAATCAAATAAAACAGGCTTACAAGACCCCAAATGTACAAAATTACAACAGACCCACACCAAGTCACTTTATAATGAAAATACCTAGCATGCAGAATGAGGATAGAATTTTAAAAGCTGCAAGAGAAAAATATCAGATTACAAATAGGGGGAAACAAAATCAGATCTCAGTAGATTTCTCAACCCAGACCCTCAAAGCTAGGAGGTCCTAGATCAACATATACCAAGCTCTAAAAGAAAATGGATACCAAGAATTTTATATCCAGCAAACTTAAGTTTCAGATTTGAAGATGAAATAAAATATTCCATGCTAAACAAAAGTTAAAAGAATTCACAACTAGAAAGCCTGCACTACGGAACATTCTCAGCAAAATATTACATAAGGAAAAAATGAAAAAAGAAAGTGAAAATCAGCAAAGGGAGGAACTACACTAAAGGAAGAGTCAATCAAAGGAGAAACTAAGTCAGATTAAAACCCAGAAATAAACCAAAATAACCAGGAATACAAATCATATCTCAATAATAACCATGAATGTTAATGGCCCAAACTCACCAATCAAAATACATACACTGGCAGATTGGATTAAAAAACAAGACCCACAAATATTCTGTTTCCAAGAGACTCACCTCATAGGCAAAGATATCCACAGACTGAAGGCAAAAGGGTGGGGAAAAAACACATCACTCACATAGATCACGTAAAAAAGTAGGGGTTTCCATCCTCACATCAGATAAAGTAGACTTCAAGCCAAAGTTAGTCAGAATGGACAAAGAAGGACATTTCGTACTGCTTAAGGGAATTATACAACAATAAGATAACAATTGTAAATATATGCTCCAAACATTGGAGTGTCTGTGTACATCAAACAAACCCTTCTCGATTTCAAGGATCAAAGAAACACAACACAATTATGCTGTGACTTTAGCATACTTTCTCACTCCTGGTTAGGTCTTCCAAACAAAAACTAAACAAAGAAACTGTAGAACTAAATAATACAATCAATAATTTAGATTTAACAGACATATAGAATATTTTATCCAACAATGAGGGAATACACTTTCTTCTCAGCAGCACATGGATCCTTCTCTAAAATAGACCATATCTTATGTCATAAAGCAACTCTTAGCAAGTACAAAAAAATAGATGCTACCCTGCATTCTACCAGATCATAATGAAATGAAATTAGAAATCAATCATAAAATAAAACATAGAAGCTACTCCAACACTTGGAGACTAAATAACATGCTATTAAATGATGAATGGACAGCAGAAGAAATCAGGGAGGAAATTAAAAAATACTTAGAGGTAAATGGGAACATTGATACAATTTATCAAAACTTCTGGGACACTATGAAACTAGTTCTCAGAGGAAAGTTCATTGCATTGAGCTCATTCCTTAAAACAATAGAGAGTAACAAATAAATGACCTAACATTACATCTCAAAATGCTAGAAGAAGAACAAATCAACACCAAAAGCAATGGAAGAGAGGAAATAATTAAAATCAGAGCTGAAATCAATGAAATTGAAACAAAAGAAACAAGTCAAAAAATTGACAAAACAAAAAGTTGGTTCTTTGATAAAATAAATAAAACTGATAAACACTTGAGAGAGAAAACTCGAATTACTAAAATTCATGATGAAAAAGGAAATATCAACAGGCACTATTGAAATACAGATGATAATTAGAAACTATTTTGAAAATTTATACTCCAATAAAATAGAAAATCTTGAAGACATTAACAAATTTCTAGAGACATATTACCTACCCAAACTGAATCAGGAGGTCATATACAATTTAAACAGATAAATTTCAACCAGTGAAATAGAAGATACCATTCAAAGCCTACCAACCAAGAAAAGTCCAGGACCAGACATATTCTCAGCCAAGTTCTACAAGACCTTCAATGAAGAATTAACACCAATACTTCTCAAAGCATTCCATGAAATAGAAGAGGAGGGAACCCTTCCAAACTCATTCTGTGAAACTAGTATCACCCTGACACCAAAACCAGACAAAGACATATCAAAGAAAGAAAACTTCAGACCAATATCCCTGATCAACACAGATGAAAAAATTCTCAATAAACTTCTGGTAAATCACATACAAAAGCATATTTAAATTATAGTGCACCATGATCAAGTGGGGTTCATCCAGGGATGCAAGGTTGGTTCAATATACAGAAATCAATAAACATAATTCATCACATCAATAGACGTAAAGACAAGAAACATATGATCATCTCAATAGATGCAGAAAAATCATTTGACAAAATACATCACCCCTTCATGCTCAAAACACTAGAAAAATAGGGATAGTAGGAACACGCCTCAACATTGTAAAGGCTATCTATGCTAAGCTGAAGGCCAACATCATTCAAAGTGAAGAAAAATTGAAAGTATTCCCTCTAAGAACTGGAAAAAGACAGGGATGCCTTCTTTCACAACTTCTATTCAACATTTTCCTTGAAACTCTAGCCAGAGCAATTAGATCAAAGAAATTAAAGGGATACAAATAGGAAAAGAACTCAAACTATCACTATTTGCTGGCAACATGGTTCTATATTTAAAAGATCCCAAAAATTCCACCAGAAAACTTTTAGAACTAATAAATGAATTCAGCAAAGTAGGAGGATATAAAATCAACACCCATAAATCAATGTGTTCGTATACATCAGTGATGAATCCACTGCAAGTGAAATTAGGAAAACTACTCCATTCACAATAGCTTCAAAAAAAATAAAATACTCGGGAATCAGTCTAACAAAAGAGGTGAAACACTTCTACAATGAAAATTACAGAACACTAAAGAAAGAAATTGAAGAAAATCTTAGAAGATAGAAAGATCTCCTGTGCTCTTGGATAGGTAGAATTAATATTGTCATAATGGCCATACTTTCAAAAGCATTATACAGATTTAATGCAATTCCTATTAAAATCCCAATGACATTCTTCACAGAAATAGAAAAAGCAATCCTTAGCAAGAAAAGTGACACAGGAGGCATCACAATACCAGACCTTAAATTATACTACAGAGCCACCGTAACAAAAATGGCATGGTATTGGCACAAAAACAGACACATAGAACAATAGTAAAAAATGGAAGACCCAGAGTCAAACCCACGTAAATACAGTTATCTCATACTAGGCAAAGGTGCCCAAAACATTAATTGGAGAAAAGATAGCCTCTTTAACAAATGATGCTGGCAAAACTGGAAATCCATATGTGGCAAAATGAAATTAAACCCCTATCCCTCACTGCACAAAACTCAACTCAAAGTGGGTCAAAGACTTAGGCACTAGAACAAAGATCCTGACCCTAATAGAAGAAAAAGTGGGCTCTAATCTTTACCATGTCATCTTAGGAACTAACTTCCTTAACAAGACTCCTAAAGTGCAAGAAGTAAAATCTAAGAATCAATAAATGGATGGATTCAAGCTAAAAAGCTTCTTCACAGCAAAAGAAACAATCAATAATGTGAAGAGAGAGCCTACAGAATGGGATAAAATCTTTACCAAATGCACCTCACATAAAGCAATAATCTCCAGGATATATAAAGAACTCAAAAAACTTAACACCCAAAACATAAATAACCCAATCAATAAATGGGCTAAGGAACTGAATAAGATTCACAGAAGAAGAAATACATTTGATCAACACATGTGAAAAAATGTTCAGCATCTCTAGCAATTAGAGAAATGCAAATCAAACTATTCTAAGATTTCATCTCACCTCCAGTCAGAATGGCAATTATCAAGAACGGAAGTAACAATAAATGTTGGTAAGAATGTGGGGAAGAAGGTACACTCAGACATTGCTGGTGGGACTGCAAATTGGTGAAACAACTCTGGAAAGCAGTATGGCGATTCCTTAGAAAACCTGGAATGGAACCACCTTTTGACCCAAATATCACACTCCTCGGTATATACCCAAAGGACTTAAAATCAGCATATACACTGCTGTAGCCCCATCAATGTTTATAGCCAAATTCATAATAGCCAAACTATGGAGCCAATCTAGGTGCCCTTCAACAGATGAATGGATAAAGAAAATGTGGTACATATACACAATGGAATATTAGTCAGAAGGAAGAATGAAATTATGGCATTTGCCAGTAGATAGATGGAACTGCAGACTACCATGCTAAGTGAAATAAGCCAGTATCCCCCAAAACAAAGGCCAAATGTTCTTATATGTGGATGCTAACCCACAATAAGGGAGGGTGGGGAGTGGAAGAATAGAAGTTCATTAGATTAGACAAAGAGGAATGAAGGGAAGGGAGAGGGAATGGGAATACGAGAGACAGTAGAATGAATAGAACATAACTTCCCTATACTTATATATAAATCCATGACCAGTGTAACTCCACATCATGTACAATCACAAGAATGGGCAGTCATATTCCACATATGTATAATATGTAAAAATGTACACTATTGTTATGTATTTCTAAAAAAAATAGAAAACAAAATTTAAAAAGGATTAAAGCAAGGACACTTGCAATTAAACTTCCATTTTGTCTCAACAAGTTCTTTACTGGAGCACTAGCCAGAGTCAATATGGGAAAAAAATAGATCGATGATATAAGGATTTTAAAAAACAGAATAGTTTTAGCAGAGGATATGGTCTTGTACATAGAAAATTCAAAAATATTTACAGATGAATCATTAAAATAAAAAGGTTGTTGAATTAAAAATCAGATGTGTTCCTTTATATTAGCTAACAATGAGCAAATAGAGATTTAACACTAACTACTATTTAATACTAACTACTTTAAATAGATATTTAACACAGGAGATCAGATGATCATGAAATGATTGACAGGTTGGGGCTTCCAGAATGAATCTCATAAAAACACAGAAATGATCCCCCAAAGATGATCACAATAAATAAATTAGAGAATCAGGAGATTATCACAGTCATTCAGGAATATATCACTGTTTCAGTCCATTGGGGCCGCTCCAACAAAACACTACAAATTGCTTGAAATTATAGAAATTTGTTTCCCACAGTTCTGGGGGCCCAGAAATCCAAGATCCAGACTCAGGCAGATTTGGTGCTTGGTGAAAGCTCACTTCCTGGTTCACAGAAGGTACCCTCCCCTCCTGTCGTTACAGGACATGTGGCAGGAGAAGGCAGCTCTCTGGGGCTTCCTTTGTAAGGACACTGATCCAATTCACAAGGGTTCTACCCTCATGACTTAATCACCTCCCTAAGAGGCCAGCTCCTAACACCAACACACTGGTAATTAGGTTTAAACCTATGAATTTGGGTGGGGTGGGGTGAGTGAACACACACACACACACACACACACACACACACACAGCATTCACCAAAGCTGCAGTCCAGGAATCTGACACCTGCAAGCCACTTCTTCAACTGCCTCTCAACACCTGTGAAATGAGACTGGGTCCTAAAACGGGGTTGGGAATAAATTCCATGCCTTGATGACTTTGCCTACTCACCTCCTACCACTGAGGCAACAGAAGATGACTTCTGTTTCACCTTCCAGATTAATTCACAAGGATAAAACTAGCTTCAGGGGGATCTGGAAGGTGTTGATTTTAGCTTTCCAGCCTATGCTGGAAGTGACGATGACGACACAGGTCATGACTGTGAACTGGGAATGAGAACAGAATAAGTCAACCAAACCCATTTCACAGCAACAAATGGTTGAGAGATTGTATATGAAACTAATATTGGCAGAATCCACAAAGCAAATAAAGTAGCCATGTATAATAAGATACATGACCCTTTTGTAGACCCTTATGTAAAAATTATGTTATTAAATTACATTAAAGAAGATTTATCCAAATTAAGAGGTATACCATTTCAATAGATAGGTAAACTCAATATCTAATAAAGCTCATTTCTCCCCAAATTGAACTGTAGATGTAATACAATTCCAGTTCAGATCTCAACAGAACTTTTAGAGAAATTTGACAAATACCCCTGGAGAAGAACAAGATTCTGGGGGAAAGATGAGACTTGCTTTTTCATTGAGCTGGATTCACTGAACAGCTATATGATTAACGGGTCAGCTGTTAGTGTAGGGTTAAATTCATTAGTGAAACAGAATCAGGAGCCCAGGATCAGACTCACTCATATATGGAAACTTGACACATATCAGGGATTACATTGTGATTCCAGGGGGAGAATGGGTGAATTATTTAGCAAATTGTGCTAGAAAATAGTTATTTATATAACATAGGATACTTTATAACATGTGGAGAAATAAACTCCAGTTTAATTAAATACTTAAATCTGAAGAACAAAAAATTTTTTATTATTGGTTCTAATTAGTTACACATGACAGTGTAATGCATTTTGACTCATTGCACACAAATGGAGCAGTTTTTCATTTCTCTGGTTGTACATGATGCAGAGGCATATCATTTGTGCAATCATACACATACATAGGGCAATAATGGCTGTCTCATTCCACCATCTTTCCTACCCCCATATCCCCTCCCTTTTCTCTTTCTCTCCCCTCTGCCCTATCCAAAGTTCCTCCATTATTCCCTTGCCCCCCACCCCCTTATGGATCAGCATCCTCTTATCAGAGAAAACATTGGTTTTTTGAGATTAGCTTACTTTACTTAGCATGATAATCTCCAACTCAGTCCATTTACCTGCAAATGCCATCATTTCATTCTTCTTAAGGCTGAGTAATATTTCATTGTGTATATATACTACAGTTTTTTTTTTATCCATTCATCCATTGAAGGGCACTTAGGTTGGTTCCACAGTTCAGCTATCGTGAATTGAGTTGCTATACACATTGGTGTGGCTGTGTCACTGAAGAACCAAATTTTTAAAAGAAAATATAAAAGAACATGATCTTAGGATGGGGAAATTTCTTAAAGAAGATGCAAAACACTTATCATAAAACAAATCATACAACAGATACACTCTACTGTTAAGTATATCCAAAAAGAACAAATTTTAAAAATTATAAAAATTCCACAATCCTGTGATGTAAAAAAAAATTAATATTTTTCTTGATTCAATTTTTCTTGAATTTTCTTGATTCAAGAAAAAACACCCTAGGTGAAGTGAAAAGACAAACCACAAACTGGATGAATGCATTTGTAACTTACATAAATGAAAAGAAATGGTGTAGTTCAGTTCATATGAACAGCTTCTATAAATCAGTAAGAAAAAGGCAGAAAACAGGGGCAAAACAGGCAAAAGACATTAAGAGCTATTACACTGAAGAAATGTGATATTATGAATAGATGAATAAAAATAGGGAAAGATGCTCGATCTCACATCTTTAGCAACACTAAGGATAACTCTTGCACCAAGATACAATATACAAAAATGTCCATAGCCACTTGTAAATGATAGTAAACATGTAAAAGCAACCCAAAAGGTTCTTGAAAGTAGAATGAATAAACTATATTATGTTTATGCAAAGAAATATTATGCAGCAGTATAAATGAATAAACCAAAGCTAGAGGCAATTACATGAATTAATATTGGCAATATATTATTGCTTGTTATGAACAACTTGAAAGTCTATATAGATACTAGCCAAGACAAGCAAACCAGACATAAATGAAAAATCTCTTTTGAAGAAAGGAAAAATAAAACAATAAAATTGAATTTTTTAAAAAAGGAGAAGTTTTTCTTGTGCTTTGGGAGTCATGTTAAGGAAGTCTGGTCCTAGGCCAATATGATGAAGGTTTG
>JAJEJO010000367.1:155719-182794 GCA_020662805.1 Glaucomys volans
CTTCCAGTCGCTTGTTGATTAACGGCCTGATTTGCACTGTTCTGTGTTAGGGAACAGACAAATGTGAATGGTGGGAACATGAGGTTAAGAGAATAATTCTATAAAAATGGCCCCGCTGTGCAGACCCCACATGCTTCCTTTCCAGTAAGCAATTTACCTGCAGCCCTGCCAGGCCTCAGTGGACAGGATATGTCACATTTCTCAGCAGACTGCTTGTTAACTGCAGGAGAAATGCAGGCCCAAAATAATGTTGATAAGAGGAACCCAAGTTACCCGAAGGGGGACACTTTTGTGACTAGATCCTGAAACCTTGGGAGATAAAGATAGTTCCTCCTAACTACAAAATCTGTAAGAATATGTGGTTCAGACTCCAGTTGGAACCAGTCAGCATGGGCCAAGGTGACCTAGATTGCCATGGCAATGGGTATTTAAAAGTCTGATGTCATCTTGCTGTTAGTCAAAATTCAAGAAGTAGACCTTGTGGGACTCTCTGGAAATTTGTCTGGGATCCCCAATAGAACTGGAGTGCAGGAGAGGCACGTTGTCCCTCTCCTCTCTGAGAGGACTCACTCTCTCCCTTGATAGTGTCCCCTTTCTCTTTTCCCATGCATTCAATAAACTAATTCCTGTTGCTATGAGCGACATGTCTGAAATCTTTCTGACTTGATTGCAAGAATCAGGGTTTGAAGGGAGGTCTTTGTGTTCCCTTAGTTTCTTGGGAGGCCCTAGCTCTGTAACACTAGCATGTAGCTTATTCACACTGTGGCTTACACTTTCTGGCTGAAGTGATCGGGAAAGGCTTCCTGGAGGACAGGCATTTAAGTTGGACCTCGAAGGAAGGATGAGATTTCACAAAACTGCAGTATAACTTCCATTATGGGAATCACTATGACAGAAGGAAAGATGTAGAAATATACCCATTTATCTAGAACCATCTTCTGGCTTGGATGTGAGGTGTCCCTCAAGAGCTCCTGCTAATAAAGGAATAGTCAGAGGTAAAATGATTAGACTTATGAGAGCTATAACCCAACGAGTCCATTCTAGATATGGACTGACTGGGCACTAACCACAGGTAGATGGCGTGTGGTTGGAGGAGATGGTCACGGGCGGGGGGCGGGGGGCATGGCCTAGAAGGGTCCTCTTTAAAACAGGTTCAGTGGGGGAACATATTTCCCTGAATGCAAATTTGGCAGACTCCATAATTTCAGTGCTAACTCTGAGATAGTAGACAGCTCTAAGTGTCACACAGTATCAATTCAGTAATTAAAAGTTCCAGCTGAAGATATTAATAAAAAGTCTAAACTAAATCACGTGTTAAGTATCAACAGATTGGCCTGAGACTGGAAGTGGATCAGGCCCCTGTAGCTGGCTTCTTTATAGCAGCCTTTCCTCCTCTCCTCCCCTCCCCTCCCTTCTCCTCTCCTCCTTTCCCTTCTCCTCTCCTCCCCTCCCTCCCATCTCCTCCCCTCCCTTCCCCTCCCATCTCCTCTCCTCTCTCCTCTTCCTTTCCTGTCCTCCCTTCTCCTCTCCTTTCCTACCCTCCCCTTCCTTCTCCTCTCCTCTCCCCTTTTTTCTCCTCTCCTCTCCTCTCCTCCCTTCTCCTCTCCTTTCCTCTCCTCTCCTCCCCTCCCCTGCCTTCTCCTCTCCTCCTTCTCTCTCCTCTCCTCCCCTCTCCTCTCCTCCCCTCTCCTCCCCTCCCTTCTCCTCCCCTCTCCTCTCCTTCCCTCCTTTCTCTTCTCCTCTCCTCTCTTTCCCTCTCCTCTCCTCCCCTCCCTTCCCCTCCCCTCTCCTCTCCTCCCTTCTCCTCTCCCCTCCCTTATCCTCTCCTCCTTCCCTCTCCTCTCCTCTCCTCTCCTCTCCTCTCCTCTCCTCTCCTCTCCTCCCTTCTCCTCTCCTCTCCTCCCCTCCCCTCCCTTATCCTCTCCTCCTTCCCTCTCCTCTCCTCTCCTCCCCTCTCCTCCCCTCCCCTCTCCTCTCCTCCCCTCCTGAAGCCAGAACTGGATAGGTAGTTAGTTTAGAAATAAAAGAAATTGAGTCAAATCAAGAAAATGGAGGACATGAAAACCACCTGCATTGGAAGTTGGAGACTGCCCTTGGGAATGGAATGTCAAAGATCTCCGGAGCCCATTGATTACCAGATTTACCTGCCCTTATCGAGAACTGTAGGCAAAGAGTTGCTAATTAACACCCTCAGGGACATTACCTGCTATCGCTTCAGCCCTCCCCCTGCCCATCTGCTTCTCCCCTTTTGCAACTCACCTGCAAAAGTGGGCCTAGGCAGGGAGGAAGGAAATGAAGGGGGAGGGGACAAGAGAGTAAAACTTATAAAAAGGACAGGATTTACTCGCCACATGGATTCCGCCTTTGGGTCCCCTTCTTCCACCCTGGAGAAGCCCGCTTTTACTTTTCTTTAATAAAACTTTTATTTTCCACTCTGCACTTGCCTCGGTCTGCTCCTACGGCATTATTCTTCAGCACCTGAGGAAGCAGGACTCGACACCGGTTACAAAGGGTAACGCTCCCCTCCCTTCTCCTCCCTTTTCCTCTCCTCCTTTCTCCTCTCCTCTCCTCTCCTCTCCTCTCCTCTCCTCTCCTCTCCTCTCCTCCCTTCTCCTCTCCTCTCCTCCCATCTCCTCCTTCCCTCCCCTCTCCTCTCCTCCCCTCTCCTCCCCTCTCCTCTCCTTCCCTCCCTTCTCTTGTCCTCCCTCTCCTCCCTTCTCTTCTCCTCTCCTCCCCTCTCCTCTTCTTTCCTGTCCTCTCTCCTCTCTCCTTTTCTGTCCTCCCCTCTCCTCCCCTCCCCTCCCCCCCCCTCCTCTCCTCCTTCTCTCTCCTCTCCTCCCCTCTCCTCTCCTCCCCTCTCCTCTCCTCCCCTCTCCTCCCCTCTCCTCTCCTCTCCTCCCCTCCCTTTTCCTCTCCTCAGCTCCCCTCCCCTCACTTCTCCTTTCCTCTCCTCCTCCCCTCTCCTCTCCTCTCTTCTTCTCCCCTCCCTTCTTCTTCTCTCTCCCCTCCCCTCCCTTCCCCTTCCCTGCCCTCCCTCCTCCCCTCCCCTCTCCTCTCTTTTTCTCTCTCCCACCTTATTTCTAGCCCTACCAGTTTCTGCCCTCAAATTTGAAATGGGAAGTGGTGGGTCTGGAGGTCCATAAGGGGACAGGAAAAATCTTACAAGAATAGGGCATCATTTTATTTTGGCTTCACGTTCTCTGAACCTGCAGATATTTGATATCTCAAACATCTTTTTCTCTTTGGGCACTGTCCCTTGTCCCGAACAGGTGCAAACTTCACTTCAGAACACCACTGGAGACTCTATGGGATGACTTCTACTCACTACTTGAGTCCCTCTGTCTCCAGGTAGAGCATGGACTGGGCCCTAGGTGACTTGGTACCTGCTCTCTCCCTCTGGTGAATGACAAGCTCTGGTTATATAGATTCCAGCATAGTGTTTCTGTCTGGCTCTGCCATTGAGGAAGATGTCACTGTGGTCTCCAGCAGGAGTCAGCCCTTTCTTTTCTGCAGCAATAACATCTGATGCCCTCTGAGTAGCCCTTGAAATCCTCCCCTATCCATGGGACAGGGACTGTTCTTTCTCCCTTGGTATGGAGTCAGATGGAGGACTAAACTGCTTATCCCCACCAGGCACAAAGTCTTCTTCCAAATATCTTACAAACATTTCCTCTCTCTTTATACTTTCCTATCTTTTGAGTTGACTGAGACTTTAAGGGTTATGAAGCCAATTTGGGAGCCATTTTAATAGATATTTCATAAGGGGCTCTGCTCTGAATTGTACATCTGCTATAGTGCACTGTTTCAGTAGAAATGTCCCTGGGAATAAATATTCTCTCACTCAAATGCTAATCCCAATGGTAATTTTTTCCTGAATTTCTTTTGCAAAGCCCAAATTATATCAATACTCTAATGTTTGAATTAAAACTTACACATATAAATTTATATATTTTATAAACTGTGTATGCAAATGTATAAGCTATATGTGTTTATAAACTAGATTTATACAGTATTTCATTCTTTACTCTAAAAATGTTTGAACAGCTTACATAGATTTGATATATTAATTTCTTATTGCTTCTGAAACAGACCTCACTAATTTAGTGGCTTACAACAATAAAAATTATTATCTTACAGTTCTGGAAGATACAGTTTTAAACTGGTTTTAAAAATCAAGGTGTCAGTGCTGGAGATATAGCTCAGTTGGTAGAGTGCCTGCCTCACAAGCACAAGGCCCTGGGTTCAATCCCCAGCACCGCAAAAAAAAAAAAAAAAAAGAAAAAAAAAAAAACCCAAAAGGAAAAATCAAGGTGTCAGTAGGGCTGCATTCTTCCTGGCATCTCTGGTGAAGAATTTGTTTCTTTAACTTTTCTGGCTTTTAAAGGCTGCAAGCATTTTGCAAGCATGGCTCTTTCTTTTTCTATCCCTTCACTGAATTGCTTTTGTACTTTTCACATCTGCCAATGGCTGGTCAGTTCAATCTTTCTATAACAGACTCCTTGGCTTCCTCCTCCACATTGTGCATTGGTCTTGTCTGGGTACTTCAGACTATTTGCCCTCTCTTAAGGTTAGCTATGACTGATTAGTTAACTTAATACCTTCTACCACCTTAATTCTCTTTCGCTTTAGATATCAAAGATCAGAAAAGCCAAATCAATTTGAGATATATATGAAGAAATTTATTATGAAGTGATTCAAGATTAGAGAGAGGCTGAATTTAGGATTCAAGGAGAGGGAGGACTGCTTTTCAGTGAGGTGGGTGGCAGAGGATTTCACTAAAATTCAATCCTGGACAGTTAGAGCATCTAAGAGATTTATCGTGAGGAATTAGCTTATGTGACTGTTGGGGCTGGAAGGCAAATGTGAAATTCAAGCTTTCCTGGTCATTGGAGGACTGGCCCAGAGCAAAGATGTGATTCACTCACAGGGCAAGCTTTTGTTCCTGAGGTCACCAACCACTGTTTCTGCAGCTCTCAGAGGGTGATGGAACCAGTAGGGGGCAGAGCAGTCAAGTGCAAGAAGCTCCAACTCTGAGGCCAGTGGACTGGGTATAGTACCCCACTTCTGGCACTTAGTGGGATGGTGTCAGGCAAATAATTTTTTATTGATTTATTTTTTCAAATCAGTGCATTATAGGTGTACATAACAGTGGAATTCACTGTGATATGTTCATACATGCACATGACATAGTTTGGTTAATTTCATTCTGCTATTCCTCCCCATTCCCTGTCTTGTTCTTCACTGTTCTCCCTTATATTTTCCTGGGATTCACCCCCTGACACTTTATTTCTCTCTACTTCTTAATATAAGAGAAAACATTCCACTCTTGACTTTCTACTTCTGTCTTATTTCTTTCAGCATAATGTTCTCTAGTTCCATCCATTTACCAACAAATGACATAATTTCATCTTCTTTGTGGTTGATAAAACTCCATTTTCTTTATCCAATCATCTATTGAGGGACACCTAGGCTGGTTCCATAATTTGGCCATTGTGAATTGTGCTACTATAAAGATTAGCCTGCATATATTGCTATAGTATGCTGATTTTAGTTCTTTTGGATAAATACCAAAGAGTAGAATAGCTAGATCATATGGTAGGTCTCAGGAAAGTCATTTAGCATTTCCAAATATCCTTTTCACTTAAAAAAATCAAATCTTTTTTTTTTTTTTTGCAACAGTTGTAGCATTTTCATTTTTGTAAAATAAAGAAAACAAAATTACAAAATGTTGAAAGAAATAGAAGATTTAAATAAATGGAGAGACATACCATGTTGTAATTTTCAGCATGTAAACCCTGTGCATATTTTGTTAAATTTACTCATAATTATGTTTGAGCAATTGTTAATGACATTGTATTTTTCATTTTAGCGACCATATGTTCATTGCTAGTAAATGGAAATATAAGTGGTTTTTATATATTTACCTTATATCCTGTGATCTTACTGAATGCTCTTATTGGTTCTAGGAATGTTTATTTATTTGTTTGTGATCTTCTACACAGTCAATCAAGTAATCTTTAAATAAGGACAGTTTTATTTCTCTCTTCACAATGTGTATGGCATTTACCTTCTTTTTCTTGCCTTATTGCATTGGCTAAAGTGTCTGGCACTATTTTGAATTAAAGCAGTAATAGATAACATCTTAGCCTTGTTTCTGATACTGAGGAAAATATTCAGTCTTTCTTTCTAAAAATAATTTATTTTTATGTTTTCAATTATTATAATTGTACAAACTTATGGGGTACACAGGGATAATTCAATACACGTATATAATATGTAATGATCAAATAAGGGTAGTTAACATTTTCATCTCCTTAAGCATTTTGTTTTCAAATTTTTAGACTAATGTAAAAATTGTGCATTTTTATGGTATACAGTATGATATTTCAATACATGTGTACAATGTGTACTGATCAAACTAGGGTAATTAGCATTTTCCATAGCCTTTTTATTACTTTCTGTTTGGAGTCTTTGAGCTCCTCTCTTCTAGTTATTCATAACATATATAATAGGTAACTGTGAGCTCTAGTTTTACCCCCATCTTACTGTGGAATACTAGAATTTATTGCTTCTATTTAGCTGTGTTCCAGTCTTCGATTTATCCCCTCTCCCATCTACACTTTCCAGCATCTAGTAATCACTATCATACATTCCCAATCAACTTTTACAAATATCCATATTTCTTAAACATCTACAAAGAGAAAATATGCAGTGCCTTTCTGAATCTGACTTATTTCAGACTCTCATCATTTCACCTATGTTTTGAAATTCAGGTGGGTCAAATGGTTTGTAGTATTTCCTCTTCATTCTTTTGATCTTTACAGGTTCAATTTGTGAATTACAGGTAATTTGTGAATTACCTCTGTGTAATTCACAATATTGGTAATATGTATCTCCTTTATTTTGCTAGAAGTTTGTTAATTGTATTAAACTTCCCAAAGAAAGTTTGGCTCATTGATTTTTTTGTATGTTATTTTCTGTTTTAAATTTCATTAATTTCTACTCTGCTATGGTTTGAATGTCTCTCCCAAACTCATGTTGAGATTTAATTGCCATTATAATAGTGTTAAGAGGTTGCACTATGAAAAGATGGCTAGGTCATGAGGGCTTCATCCTCATGAATGAATTAATTCCATTATTACAAGAGTGGGTTCATCATTGAGGAGGTGGTTTCCCTATAAAATAATTAGTTCAGCCCTCTCCCTTTCTCATGGAACCTCTTGCTCTTCTGCCTTCTGTCATAGGATGTCACAGGAAGAAGGCCTTTAAGCAAATGCCTTGCCAGCCTATGAATCTTGGTCTTCTCAGCCTCCAGAACCATGAGCCAATAAAATTCCCAGTCTGTGGTATTCTGTTAAGGCAATACAGATCAGACTAAGGCATGTTCTTATCTTTATATTTTCTTCCTTCTGTTTGCTATAGGTTTATTTTTCTAGATTCCTGAGAGGTGTTTAGAGTATTGACTTAAAATTATTCCTCTTTTCTAATATGTGCATTTAGAGTTATAATTTTTACTGCTTTAGCTATATTCCACAACATTTAAACTTTTCATTTATTCTTTTTAGTTATTCATGACAGTAGAATCTATTTTGATATATTTATGCAAACATGGAGTGTATTTTATTCTAATTGGGATCCCAGTCTTGTGGATGTACATGATGGTGAAATTCACTGTGGTGTACATATATATATATATATATATATATATATATATATGAAAATTATATCAGATTTATTTCACTGTCTTTCCAATTCCTATCCCCCTCCATCCCTCTATTCTCCTTTGTCTAATCCACTGAACTTCAGTTCTTCCCCTCTCCCACCTTGTTGTATGTTAGCATCCACACATCAGAGAGAACATTTACCTTTGTTTTTTGGGGATTGGCTTATTTCATGTAGCATGAATAGTGTCCACATTTACTGGCAAATGTCATAAAGCTATTCTTCTTTAAGGCCGATTAACACTCCATTGTATTCCACAATTTTTCATACATTGTATTTTCACTTTTATTAATTTCAATTAATTTTTTATTTCTTTTACTGTTTGTGTGAGCCGGTCACTGCTCCATCCAAATACTTGACATGAACAATTTACAGTGAAAAGTTTATTTTGTGCTCATGGTTTCAGCAGTCTTAGTTCATGTTCCACCAACTCCATTGGTTATGGTCTGAGGTGAGGCAGAACATCATGGCAAAAGGACACAGTGGAGGAAAACTAATCAGTTACCTCCAGGGAGCAGGAAGAGAGAGGAAAGAGAGAGTGAGAGTGAGAGAAGTGTGTGTTTGGAAAGTGTGTGTTTGTGTGTGTGTGTAAGGGGGCCAGGGACAGATAGACTGCCCAAGGCCATGCCTACTATCTCCAGCCATGCCCCACCTGCCTACAGTTACCACTTAGTAGCTAATTCAAATTATTAAACCATAAAGTAAATTAATTCACTGATGAGATTACAGCCCTCATGATTGAATCATTTCCTAAAAGTCCCACTTTTGAACCACTGGGGACCATGCTCCCAACACATAAACTTTTGGAACATTTCACATTCAAACCATAACACTCTTGACTTGTAGATTATTTATAGGCGACATGTTTTTTTTCCAAGTGTTTGATGTTTCTTTTCTTTCTGTTATTAATTTCTATTTGATTTATTTGTGGTCAAAGAACACACTTAAGCTAGGGATGTAACTCAGGGACAGAAGCATGTGCTTAGCATGTACAAGGTCCTGGGTTTCGTCCCCAGCCCTACAAAATAAAAAGAAAGGGAAGGAAAGAGAGCAAGAGGGGAGTGGGAAGAAAGAGATAAGAGAAGGAACACATTCTACACAATTTCAATTTCCTTTAATTTTTGAGATTTGTATGGACTGGGTCATGACTGGACTATGGTCATGAGCACTTATAAAATGTACATTCTTCTGTTGTTGAATGGAAAGTTTCAGAAATGTTCATTTATCCTTTTCTTGGGATTCTTCTATGTTTTTGCTTATTTGCTATTTAGTTATTCTATTATTTATTGAATTTGGAATGCTGAAATCTGTGACTATTATTGTGGATTTACCTATTTATCCTTTTAGTTCTAGCTTTACATATTGTCCAGTTCTGTCGTTTTATTCATATACATTTAAGATTTTCTGTTTTCTGGATGAATTTGCTATTCTGTCATTTTATAATATTTCTATCACTGGGAAGTTACTTTGTTCTAAAATTTACCTTTTAGGTATTAATTATCGTCATTTTTAAAAGTTAATCTTTGTATGACATAGTTCTATTATTTTAAAAACTACTTATATTGCTATATTTAAAGTAGGTTTCCTTTAGACAGCAGGTAGTTGAGTCATCTGGTAGTTAGCTTCCATGACTATGACAAAATACCTGAGATAATCAAGGTATAAAGAAGTAATATGTTAGTTCACAATTTTACAGGTTTTAGTCCATGATCATTTGATCCCATCGTTTTGGGCCTATGGCAAGGCAGAACACCATGCAGAGAGCATGTGGTGGAGCAAAGTTACTTACCTCATGGCACTCAGGAAGCAAATAATAGGGGTAGTGAATCCCAATATCTTCTTCAAGGGCATGCCTTCAGTGATCTTACATTTTCACAAATCTTAACCTGGTAAAGGTTGCTCCACTTCTTAATAGCATCATGGTCTGGCAACCAAGTCTTCAGTGCATGCCTTTGAAGACATTTTGGTCAAATTATAACAGGTTGCAATTTCAAATTCATTCTGAAGCATGCATGAGACAGCATGTTTGATCCCCAGCACTACAATAAAATAATAAAATAAAATAAAATAAATCCACTTTGACATCAAGCAATCTGACTTTTATTTGGTATCTCTAGACTATTTACATTTAATGTAATTAGTGACATGTAACAGGTTGTTTGCCATTTTTGTTTGCTTGTTTTTTCTGTTTTGATTCTTTTTTCTTTTATTTTTCTTGCCTTCTTTTAGGTTTCTTGAATATTTTAAGAATTCTATTTTTCTAATGTGTTTTTGGCTTCCTTTCAGTTAGATCCTGTCTCAAATAAAATGCAAAAAGGGGCTGGGGATGTGGCTCAGTGGTTAAGAACCCCTGGGTTCAATTTCCATATCAAAAAAAAAATTAGGAAAATTTCAGCCATTATTTCTTTAAGCATTTTTCAATTCTGCTTTCTTTTTCTTCTCCTTATAGGACTCTGATGACATAAACAACGGATCTTTTTTTTTTGTATAATTCCACAGATCCTTGAGGTCCTGATCATTTTTTTCAATGTATTTTCTCTCTTTTGTTCAAAATTTTTATTGTTTTATTTTCCATCTCACTAATACTTTCCTTTGTCATCATCATTGCCTTCCATTCTGCCATTAAGCCCACCTACAAAGCTTTTAATTTTGTTTTTGGTATTTTTCAGTTATAAAATTTCCATTTATTTCTTATATTTTTCCCTTCTAGTCTTTTACTTCCTCCTCCTCCTCCTCCTCCTCCTCCTCCTCCTCCTCCTTCTTCTTCTTCTTCTTCTTCTTCTTCTTCTTTCTCTCTCTCTCTCTCTCTCTCTCTCTCTCTCTCTCTCTCTCTCTCTCCAGGGATTGAACTCAGGGGTACTTAACTACTGAGCCACATCCTCAGCCCTTTTGTTATATTTTATTTAGCGACAGGGTCTTGCTAAGTTGCTTAGGGCCTCACTAAGTTCCTGAGGCTTGCTTTGACTTTGAGATCTTCCTGTCTCAGCCTCCCAAGCCGCTGGGATTACAGGCATGCCCCACTGGGCCCTGCTCCTCTTGTCTTTTTATAGCTCTTCTTTGCTGAGCTTTTCCAATTCTTCATTGAGGATTTATATTTTTTGTTTGTTTTAAGCATGTTTGCAATTGCCCTTTGAAGTACTTTCATCATAGCTGCTTTAAAATACTTATCAGATGTTTTCAGCAGCTCTGTTATCTCAATGGTGACATCTGTTGATTGCCTTTCTTCATTAATTTTGAGATCCTCCTGCTTCTTGGTATAGTGATCTTTTTACTTTAGCCTGAACATTTTTGTGTTATGAGATGCTCAATTCTACTTAGCCTGTTTTAGCTGGCTTTCTCAACATTACTCTGGCAGAGTAAAGGGGTAGCCATCTTATTGCCTCCAAGTAGAGGTGAAAGTCCAAGTATCCTACTTTGCCTCTTACAGTACCTGAGAATGGGATGTTCCTTGATACAACTGGGTCAGAGTGGAAGTTCTAGTTCTTCTGTTATCTCCATGACAATGCAGTGGGGATAGTCTTATTATTGCTAAATGATGATAAAGGTCTTGACTCTCCACTAAACTTCCCACAGTACTCCCCTAGCAGGGAGGGGCAAGGCTAGCTTATTGTTAGGTGGAGATGGAAATCCAGTCTCTGCACATGGTCTTCACTGGCATTGTAGGGAATCTTTTCCATGTGGGTCTTTGGGTCCTGAAATCCCTAGCTAGATCAGGGGATGGTCATGCTCAGTTTCTCATTCTCTCTGAAGAAATGATCTCTTCCATATCCTCACCCTCCCATGCATTTTGGCTCTCTCCTCTCCACTTGCTTTCACTGTTTTTCTTGAGGTTGTCACTATCCTCCCTGAACTCCAGGTTCCCTTGAGGACTCTCAGATTATCAGATATGTATTTTTAACTACAATCATAAACAGAATTCAGATTATCCTCTCACAGGATTTCTGAGTTCCATGTACACCAAGGAGTACTACTGGGAATTTACATGTCCTTCAATACTTCACAACAGTAAAGTTAATCAAGGGGCAAATGTGACCAGACCACATGGAGGGCACCTAACTATAACTGACCACAGTGGAAGTTCTCTATATTTTCATATCTTTTGGAAAAAGCTATGTAAGTTACCAAAACCTGGTTTGAAAGCTAGCTAGAAAAACACAATGAATATGTTTGCCAAAGATTTAGAAAACAAAGTCAATCTTATGATTGGCATTTTTTTTGTATTGTGGGTAAGACTATAAATATAAAAACTTTCTGTAAACAATTTAGCAATATTAATCCTAAGTTATCTCTTCTAGAAATCCATCCTAACTAAAATAAGCTGAGGCAATCAAAGACGGAAGAATGTATGAGGATGTCAAATGCAGTATTACTTATAGGAAAAATTAAAAGCAATTTGAATGCTGAAAGATAAATTATGATTTTTGCATTAAATCAAATATTTCCCAATGTTTAAAAATTATGTTTCCAAAAATAATTGTATGTTGTGGCACAAAGATGATACTGTAATGTTCAATGACTGCCATGTTTGAATTTTAAATGTTCCCCAGTGATCCATGTATTAAAGGATGGATCTTTAGAGTGGTACTACTCTACTAGTAGGCAGCTGGTAGAACATTTGGGAGGGTTTTGGAGATGGAATGGAAGGGCAAAACAAAAAATTGGAAGTCAGTTTACTGCTTCCTCCAATAGCTGCACAATTGTAAGGGTTTTCATTATTTCATGTTCTCCTTCAGCCTTTGCCCAAGAAACAATCTTTTTAAAGTTGCAAGTCAGCACTAAAGCGATGATGATATGAGAGAAGAGAGAAACTCATTTGTCCTAACCCATTTTTCTATTTATTTGTGCAATGGTTAAACATATGGTTAAGTTTAAATTCAGCCCAAGAAATGATCTAGAAAATTGCTGGTGGTATGTAAAATGAGATGCTATTTGGCAACACATATCAGGAGTCTAAAATTGGTCATGCTCTTTGGCCCAGAATTCTGCTTCTAGAACACGTAAACAAGGATTCAAGATGAGGCTCATGGCAGAAGAGAAATTATGCAGTCAGTCATAGCCTAATATCTGAAAATCATGGGATGGCGGGATAAACTATGGATGGAAAAAGTGAAATATAACAAAATATTAAATGTTTTGAAGGTTGAAGTCCTCAGAGTGCCATGCCCTTGGGCCATCATCCTTCTCTTCTCAGCCCCTTGCTGCCTTTCCAGTCATTGGTGAAGATAGGCCCCAGTTGTAATGCCATATATAACAAAATAGATGTAAATAAACATTTTGTTTTGAAATTTCCTCTTAATATTATATAACACATAGACAAGGAGATCATTCTAAAGAGAGACAGAATCTTAAAGGACATCTTATATTCTTTTTTTGTTCTGATAGTCAAGGCCAGTGGAAAGTCTAAGACCAGTGGCATTAAAGTGATGGTACCCACCATCTCAGACATCCTGAGATATCCAGTTGAGACTGAATGGGGCATTTATCAGGCCAAACCCACCAGCAATCTGCCTAAAAAAAAACACAGGATTTTTCTCCAGAGTCATGTTTTTTGTTTGTTTGTTTACTTTTAATCCTGGAAGAGATTTTAGAAATCTTACTTGTGAAGAAACCAAGTCATAGAGAGATTGAATGATTATCTTGGGATCAGAGCAACTAAGTGACAGATCTTCCAAAGTTCTGGCTTGCATATGAGCATTTTAAAAAGTCACTTTCTTAAAATATTTATTCTAATAAGCTTGAATGTATTTGGTAAGAAATACAAGAAAGATAGTGGAATTCAGTATAACGTGAGTTAATTTGTAAAATTCAAATGAGAAGAAAAAGCAAAAGAATCACTGAAGTCATTAAGTCTATTTTTCAGTAAGGGGGGATAAGTTTCTGCTAAGGCATCCATCATATACTGATTTTTTTTTGCTTAGAGCATGTGTTTGCAAAATTGCTGCTTGTATCTGTAGAACAATGATAACACACCTTATATAGCTCATCTCCAAATGCCACGAGGTCTAATTTCAGTGTTTAGAAAATAAAAGTCTGCAGTACAGATGCAGAGAAGACCTGTTGTAGTCACTTTTCCAGACACTTGTCCACCACTGGAGAGTGGCTAGGCTGGCGTAGAGGCAGGTGGAAGTGCACCTGCATTAAGCTCGCTTCATAAATGAAAAGTAAAGGTTTTGTAGCCTAGGGGCTGAAGCATGGCAGGGACATCCAGTATGTCCTGGTAGCTGGGTCTTCTGGAAATTGCTATAGTTGGTGCTTTTCAGAACACAAGGCTGCCCTGTCCTTTCAGGTCGGTGCATAGAAGATATTTAGCAGTTATTGCAAAGACTCAAACTGAAGGTCAAGAACATGTCATCTTACTCATCTATTTCCAATGCACAGGATCATGCATATAGTGGACACTCAGTGATGATGCATGGGATGAAATGAGTTACTATATATCATCTTCCTAACATGGTCTTTCCCACATTTTCACTTTTCCAAAATTGTGATATTATCTTAACATTGGTCTCTTTATTTGAATTATTTATATTGTTGGTAGTACACATGCTGGATTTAATTGCAGTTAAGAATGTATTTTTAAAGATTATTCTCCAGTTATATATTAGAAAAATGTTATTTTGTATACATGAAGTCATAGAAATAGAGAAGTAATGCATAATATCAAAAGCCCATAATATCCCTCAATGTATCATTGAGGGAATATCCATATTTCTGTTTTTTCTTGCAAGAGCTTTAAATGATGTGAGAAAGAAAGTAAACCTTAAGTAGATGACTGTCCATTTTGTTACTGAGATAGACATGAAGGACTGCCTATAAAATACTGTATTAGTTTCCTGTGGCTGCTCTAACAATCACAAACTTAATGCTTTAAAATAATGGAAATTTGTTATTTTTTATTAGTGGAGGCCAGAAGTTCAACATCAGTTTCACTGAGCCAAAACCCCGGTGTTAGCAGGTAGGACCACACTACCTCTGGTAGTTTTAAAAGAGAATCATTCGGTGCTTCTTCCAGCTTCTAGTGGCTGCTGGTATTCCTCTGCTTGTGGCCACATCACTCCAATCTCCATCTCTCTCTTTACATCACATTTTACCTTCTGTGCATTGAATCTCCCTCTCCCTTTCTCTTATAAGGACAATTGTGATGGCAGTTAGGGCCCATCCCCAAAACTGGGAATAATGTCTCCATTTTAATATTATTAACATACATTCAAAAAGGCCCTTTTTGCAAATAAGGTGCCATTTACAGTCTCCAGGGATTGGTTATCCTTCGGGCCATGATTCAGCATGGTACACATGCCAAGCAATGCAACTAGGGTCAGAGAAATTCCACTTGTAATCGTAAATAAAAGAAAACTTGGTATGACTCATTTATGTTAGTGTCTTCTTGATACTACATCAACATTTGATACTTGATCAACATTGAAACTTACAGATCAGGTATTAGTGACTGGGAAGAAAATATCATTGATTATAGAGTACTTTTCTAAGAAATGCTAGTAATAATAACCCAGAGGACAAAATTGGGTGTAAATCACTGTATATAGACAATTTAAGGTGGAAAATGATTCAGAAGGGCTGGATCCCAATTATAAAGAACTCTTAGGAAAACCTTTATATGGCAGATTAATTACAACAATGTCCCTAAATTTCTACCCTATTGTGTCTCTATGCTTTATGCAATAACACTTCGCAGCTTCTGCCACTAAGAGGTAGAATCTGTTTCCACACCCCATGAATCTGAGTTGCTCTAGTGACGAGCAATAGCCAATAGAACTCAGCAGCAGAGATACTATGTCTAGTCTGAACCTAGAACCCAAGAGGCCTTGTGAGCTTCTGTTCTCTCTCCAGTTGCCATTAGAACCAGTACCAGATAGCCCATGGGATAATGAGAAACACATGATTCATTCACCCTCATACCCCAGACAATAACCAGTCAGCTACCAGATAGGTGAGTGAGTGCATCCTCTGTCATATAGCTCCCAGCCAAATCACCAGTCAGCCACAGATAAATGAGCAAAGCAAGAGCAGTAGAACTCAGCTCAGATCACCTGAACCTTCCATGACTCCCAGGCTTAGGAGAAACAAAAGCTTATTACTAAGCTATTGGGTTTCTTGTAGGTTATTATATGATAGACTAGCTGATATATACTTAGTGGAAAATTACCAGATTTTAATGACTGTGAGTGAATAAATGATTCAGAATAAATTAGATACTGAATAGAAAACCTTTTCTGGAATGTTTTAAGTGATTTATTTTGGTTATAATTTCCTTTTATGTATCTTAATTGTAATAAAATATACTCATAAATATATCTGTGTTAGACTGCTTTCTGTCACTATATCAAAACACCTGAGATAATCAACTTATAAAGAGAAAAGGGTTATTTTGCCTCAACATTTGGGAAATTTCAGTCCATGATTGTGTTGACCCTGTTGCTTTGGGATTTTGACAGCACTTCGTGGTAGGAGAAACATTATGGAACAAAACCACTCACCTCATCATTGGGTAGCAAAAAGAAAGAGGAAGGCACTGGAGTCCAACTATGCCTTCAAAGTCACATCCCAATGACCTAAAAACCTAAAGACCTAGACCTCTCACTAGGCCCATATCTTAAGGCCTATATCTTAAAAGCTTCTGCCACTTCCCAGTAGCACCACGAACTAGGAACAAAAGTTTTAACACTTTGATCTTTGGGAGACATTTATCTAAGCCATAGCCAATTCTAAAGCAGATCTTGAAATAAGGATAAAGTCAGAAGTTTTAATTGAAAAAGAAAGGCATCATGTCATGAATTTATTAGAAAAATTCTTTCCCTTTTAAGGGTATACCTTTCTGGGTACCCGAAGTTCAAGGCAGGAACCCATTTCAGTTTCTATGAAATGCAGTAATTCCATACTCAACTTTCTGCCACTTATTTACTATATGACTTTTGGAGAATTATTTCCCCTCTCTGAGTTTCCATCCTAAGTGAAAAATGAGAATGATAATACCTCCTGGTCATGGTTGCTTTGAAGATGAAATATGAGCATTCATAGAAATGTGCTTTGTGAAATGCAAATGGATGAAGAAACTTTAAAAAGATTCATGCTGCTGTTTCTTAAATATAGCCAACAATAGCATCTTATTGTGAAAATGTGATGGTGACTTTCCTCACAAAATTGTTTAATTGTAAAGTAGATCATTTAGATTATATGAATGTTTTCTTGTTAACATCATCCCTATCCCTTAACCCATGATAGACAAAATGAGAACTTGGCCATTTTCCTAAATCATGTTACTACCCAATGGTACAGCAGAATAGCACCAGGTGGTCCATATGCAGACAACCCAGTTCTGATTGGTTTTATTATATTTATAGCAAAAGATTCAGGATTCTTTTCTCATTTAGAGCCCCCATTTCAAAAGATATACCCCAGTTAACAGGCATCCAACTGACCTGGAGAATCTAATTAGAACCTCCCAGAGTAAGTCAACAGTGGTCCCTATCCTAAAAATTCAAATTGAAGATATGTGTGATAGACAATTTGGACAGTAGAGTATGCAGCTGAATCTTGTAGAATTGAGGCCACAGGGAGTGGTTTAAAAACCCAAACCCACATACAATACAAATTTGGGAGCAATAGAAAGTTAACTGGCAAAGAAAATCAGTTTGTAGAGGAGAAAATGGAGATTAGCAGAGAAAGAAGAGATAAAGGCCTAGAGAGCCCCAAAGAGGAGATTCACTTCTGGCTTTTCAGTTTTTCCTTAAGTCCTGGTTACTGCTCATTTTCTGCCAGGAGATGTCAGACAGAATCCTTGGACTATCTTTATAATACCTCCTTTTCCTTTTCATTTGAGCCAGTTAGAAAGAATTTTTGTTCTTTGTAACTAAGTAACCAATGCTGATTAAAAACATAAAGTCTCTTTGGTTCAGAGCTGTCTTGGATTTCTTCATTCCTTTGTTGAGAAATGTAACTTTGTTATATAATAAGAAATAGGTATTTGATCTTTGTCCTGGTTCCTGGCATAAGAGTTCTAAGGTGCCTGGAATCTTTGGAGTGGTGAGTGTCTTTTTTTCTGCTAATGGAATGACAGATAGATGGAGTCCAAAGGTAGCTTTAGGAAAGGGACTGGTTACCAGAGGTACCAACCTTGTGATTAGAGGGTTAGAACTTTCAACCCCAACTCCAAGGCAGGCAGGGAAGGGCTGGAGGTTGAGTTCAATCACCACAGGTCAACCATTTACTCAGCCATGACTATACATTGAAACCTCCGTAAGAACTCTAAGCTACAGATTGGGAGAACTTCCAGGTGGTGAACACATTTGTGTGTGGAAGGGGGGAACACCAAAGTTTCACATGGACAGAAGCTCCTGAGCACAGGACCCTTATAGATGTTTCTTTATGACTTCTTCATCTAGATGTTCATCTATATCCTGTGTACTATTGCTTATAATAAGCTGATAAACATAAGTAAATGGTTTCCTAAGTTTTAGGAGCGATTATAGCAAACAATCAACTCTGAGGAAGGGATTATGGGAACTTCCGATTTATAAGCTCGTTACTCGAAAATCTGGCATGTGAAATGGGAGTAGTATTGTGGAACTCCATAGGTCCGTAACCTATGGAGACTGAAGCTAACTTTGATAGATGCTGTGAGAATTGAATTGAATTGTAGGATACCCAGTTAATCCATGTAGAGTTGGATAACTGGTTAGTGTGGGAAAAACATCACACATTTGTTGTCATAAGTGCTGTGAATATATTGAAGAGTTCTTTTTTCAGGAATAAAAGTGTATTTGTTAAGAAAAAAATAATTGTAGAGAAAAGAGTAATTGAGTGAGAGATGGATGTCTAAAGGTAAGATTCGAGCCCCCAAAAGATGGCAGTATTCACATAAACTACAAAAAAAGAAAAATAATAGTAGATGAGATTTGTTAGTAAGTGACCCCAAGAATCAATCAGAAAGTTTAAAGGTGACAGCTCCTCAGCAATGGTTGGAATGTCAGCAGGAGACACACATTGCATTGAGAGGCTCAGGGTTTATTGTGGACCCTTGCCTAGGGTGTGGTGCTTTAAAAAGAAACCCCAGGTTTCATAATTGAAGGTGTTAATGATATCAACATAATTGAAAATATCTTTTTCATTATAGAGTTATCCTTCTTACAGAATAAGTGTTTGAAAAAATGTCTAAGTACTGTGATATATTACCAAATTCTAAAAAAAAAAAAAAAATTAGACAATGTATCTAAGCCAATCTGTGGCCCTAGAAGTGCAATGTAACTTTAAAGAGCAGACATGGCTATCTTTAGGAAGCTTAATATTAAGCTTTTTGTACTCCTCTTTGAGCACTTACCTGTAGCTGACACTATATTATTAAGTACTGGGAAAACAAGGGAAGCAACTAGACATGGTCCCTGCTCTCATGGAGCTGGTGGAGAGAGACACAAACTAAGTAAACAGTGAAATTAAAGAAAACAATAGTTACTTATTGTGGATAAGGTGATAAGTGCTGAAATGCAGAATTAAGGGCAGGATTCACTGCAAATAAGAAGGTGAAGTGTCACCAAAGAAGGAGGAGAATGGAATGATAACCTCCTTTAATCATACTCAAGGTGATCTGGTGTAATTATATGATCACAAGAATTCAGTAATTGTTTAGCATTATATAGATAACTATTTAGGGGAAGCACATATCATTCTTTCATCTTTGTAATTCAATGAACAGAAAAGGGGGGAACAACATGGATTAGTGTCTATCATGTGCCAGGCATTGTCCACCTATGTTATTTTCCCCAAGTAATCATTATTATACTCATTTTACAGATGGGAAGAACTAAGGTCCTGAAAGGCTTAGGATCTTGTCCAAGCACCCAATCAAAAACTGTTTCCTGTAAACCAGAATATTACCTACATCTGTAAAAGACAACAAATTACTTCCTCATTCCCAACTGGATTGATGTTAAAATGAGAACAGGTAAACATTATGTTCTTAAAAAGTGTCTCAGATTAATTCCATTTTAAAGCACCTTTTAAGCAGATACATTAAAAACTAATAATACCTTCTACTGAGAAAATGAAGGAACACATCTCATCTGAGGTTTGCAGGAGGCCAGACATACATCCCATCCCCAGTTGATCCCATCTAGTCTCATCAAATCTGCTTGCCTTTCTTAAAACTAATTTTTTTTTCTCTCAGACAGGCATCTAGACTTCAGCAAGAGGTTCCAGTTCTGGTAACCATGGGAAGCCCCCCCCCCCTTTTTTGTCCCACTAACTACCCTCCATCTTATCTCCTTCCTTCTCCATGCCCTCAAAGAGTTAACGATTCATTCACCATTCAACGTTTATTGAGGAGTCAATTGGTACATCAAGGGCTGGGTACAAAACGCCATGTGACTTTCCTCTTGGGAAGCCTGGTCTCCTTAACTCCCCAACATTCTAAACGGGTTGTTTTCTCCGCCTTTTCCCATCCTTTCTCCTCCCTCTGTTTTGGGAGGGGTTCTGAAGCTTGTTCTTCGGGTGGTTAACAGGGATGAGGGTGGACCCGCAGAGCCTGCCCAGATCTTAGGACGAAAGGCTCACAGTGCCAAGACGCCTTGCAGGAAGCCAGACTGACTCTCAGGAATGCCATTGGCACCCAGTGAGTTTCCACGGGCAGTTCCAGAATCTGGAGGAAAGGAAGAAAAGCTCAGAAAGGATGTTCAGCGGGCCAGCTGTGCCCAGCTCGCGCCGCCCGCCCTTGGGGTGTTGTAGTAACCCAGAACCCGCCTTGGGCTGCGTCTCTGCTCCTGGCAGAGCCCAGCGGTGCACACACCCTGTCTCTGAGACCGCGTTCGGAAATAGACATAAATAAGGCTGTGTAGGCTCGGGTTCAGAACTGGAAGTTTCTCTTCTCCCTCTTGCTTCCAAAAACTCTTTTCCCAGGTAGGGGGAAAAAAAAAAATCACGGAAGGCCTTTCTTTAACTCCACCTCTCTGCTCCCTGCAGCGCTCACCCCTGAGGTCCCTGCACCCCAACCACAGGTTGATTTCCCTTTGCTCAGGGTGCTGAACCAGAGTGAATCCGATTACTTGCACTAGAGTGATGCTAAAACCTTTTCTGACCGGGAATGAACGAAGGGATCCTCCGCAAGGGGCATGAGTCAGGGTGCCCTGATTTCTCCTCCCCTTAGAGGTAGCAAGGGCACCACCAACAACTTGGCCCTATTCCACCCGGGTCTTTAATTCAACATCTAACGCCTGTAATTTATCTTTGAGGGCATTAGATGAGGGTACACGGGCTCATACACAGGGTGTAAAAAAAATCTCATTTTCTAAGGACTAGCCATTTGATTTCCAGGACAACAGTTAGTATTTAGAGTCCATTGCATGCCATCCTGGAGTAAATAGAAAATTGAATCAAGCTGGAGCCCAGAACATGTAGCCTCCCTCTTAAAACAAACATTCCACTTTGCAACATTTCCTTTCCCTCTGCATTAATTCTTTTTGTTTCCCTAATAAGACAGATCTCAAAACAGCCGTTCTCAAGATGTCCTTGGATCAGCAGCAATTGAATCAAGTGGAAACTTATGAGAAACTGAGCATCCAGGTGATTCTGAAATGTGCAAAAGAACCACTGGCTTAAAGTTCCCTTGCACACTGTTTTCACTAATCATTGAACACACATAATCAGTAGATGCCATGTTACTACTGTTCAGCACTTCTCTTTTCAAAGAGAACCCTTTCTCTGGTTTTCTTTTCAAAGAAAAAAGTGTTTGATTTGGCAATGAGAACACCTGCTAAAAGTTCACTGAATTGCCTGTAAGAGAAGCAGTGGGAGGGAGGGAGGGAGGGAGGGAGAGAAGAGGGAGGGAGGGAGAGAGAGAGAGATATTCATTTTCCTCTGCTACAGAGATTGATTCATTTTCCTCTGCTACAGTATAGTTTGAATGTGTATGTTCCTCCTGCAAACTCACAGACACAGTATTTTGAAATACTTCGTTTTTCCAGGCATCTATGTACATGAGCATCTTTGGTAATTCCCCTGGTTCTTCCTGAAAATTTTTCTAGTAAGATAATTTTCATAATCTACAGCTCATAGGGTACTCCCCACTCTTCCTCACTCCTGGCTATATTGGCTTGGGGCAAAGAGGGTCCCCCACTCATGTTTTGCACTTGCTTGTCAAATTGCAATTCAAGTAAGCAAACTGGGCACAAGGTAGGTTGGGAGCTGCACTCTTTGGGGAAGGATGCAAGGGGATGAAAAAAGTGCAAGGAATGGAAGCTGGGTTTGGGTTAGTGTGGGCTTACTGGTGATCTGAGATAGAAGGTCCCATGGAGAAGGAAAGCCATTTAGACCTGGGTGTACGGTGGGTATGCAAGGGTGGTCATGTTGTGTTCTTGGGGCTAATGGTCACCACAACCCGGTCATTTCCTCCCCACTCTTTGTTTCATTTAGTCTACAACTGTGGAGACCCAAGTATGCTCAGGTTGCTTGGTTTTGTCCCCTGATAGGACTTTATGTCCTCATCACTAAACATCAGTGTCCAGCTTCCACATGCAGCTCTCTAGCTCTGGACAATCTGGAGAACATTGAGGAGAGGTGGAAGGTGAGAAGGGTTCAATACTGCATGGAAGAGACATGATGTGGTTCATACAATAAAATCTCATTGCCTATACGTTATAATAGACACCTTTTGAGCTTCCTACCTGAGATGCTTTCATCTGGGGGCCTAAGTGAATGCACTTCACTACCTGCCATTTAGTACAAGTAACCGACATTTGCAAGGAGCCTTTCCTTTATGAAGAAATTGCACCAATATAATCTCATTTGAGCCACACTAAGCCTTTGTGCAGGGAAAGAGAAAAGCATGTGTATGACTATTACTATCATTATTACCATCTTTATTTTTCAGGGAAGAGAAAATTATGGGTTGGCTGGCTCAGGATATAGCTAGTTGGATGCAGAACTAGGACTGGAATCCGGGTGAATTCCCTTTTCATAGCCTCCTGCCTCCTGCCTAAACCCAAGGCTCCAAATGAGAGGTAGGAAGCATGAGGACTTTTAAGAATATCCGTCAGCAGATTGGGGTTGTCAGAGAATGAAGAAGTTGCTTCTCTCAAGGGGTTCCTGCGTGGAGTGCTTAGAATGGGGAGCATTTATCTGTTTTTTGTTTTGTTTTGTTTGTTTTTTTTTAAAGAGACGTGACTGGGACTGCTTTAGTTTACTGAGTGTGAAAGACTCAGTACCGGTGAGTGGTACTGAGTACCAGTCTTCACGATTTGAACTCTAGGCCAGTGGAGGCGAGGATTCTGTCCCTCTAGTAGAAGTGAAGGAGGAACACACGAATTTGGGGAGAGTGGAACTGGCTAGAATTGGAAATGCGCTCTTGGAAGTCAAATTGGGTGTGGGTGGAAGGTAGCCTGACACCTTGAAATGTGCTCGGACGTGCAAATGACGTGGAGGAGGAGGCACTGAAGTTCCCAGTCCCGGGAGAACCGAAGCTTCTTGTTGGTGCAACACAGCGGGATCCTGCTGACCGGGCTGAGAGCTCCACCCGGACAGCGGCCTTTGGGGTTGACTAGATGCGGGAGGAGAGAGGGAAAGTCCTTACGCCAGGTACCAAACCGAGTCCACAAAAACAGGGGTGGGGGGATCGAAAAGAAAGAGCAAATGAAGCGGAAGTTTCAAGGCCCTCTACGAGGAATAACAGTATAAATAACCGAAGACGTCTTGTAAACACTGCGGTCATAACCCCGAACATTAAACAGCCCCGGTGGCATCTGGCGCATCGGCAGCCGCGGGCTGCGCTGGGGCAGCGAGGGAGCTCGATCCCAGGCTCCTCTGCCTCGCTTCTCTGTTTATCTCAACTTAATCTTCCTCTGCGAGCTGTTCCGTAGCCTGGAAGATGTTTAAATTAAAAACCAGCCCGCCGGAAGTCGTGGCGGGAGCTGAACGCAAGGGGTAACCTCAACCGAAGTGCAGGCCTGCGCGAGTTGTTAGGTTTAAATAATGAATTATTAATAAGAAATATACAAGGTATGTGGCAGCACTTGGTAATCATACAACACATCCTGAGGGCTGTGGAATTTACATCTTTCATCGTTCTCCTTATTTTTTCACTAATTTGCAAACGTGGATTGTTGGGATCAATAACACGCCTGGAAATTATAAAACGTGAAGTTTACTTTCCTAATTGTGTCGCAATTATACTGTGGAACACTTGAATAATATAATGTTCTTTTTATGCTGCGATTTTTTCCTCTTGCTCTTAGTAACAAAATAACTTTAATCCTGCTCTTTCTGTTTATAGTTACAATATTTCTAATGGTCTTAAAAGTAACTTGTAAGAGTTTGTTTTTTGGGGATTTCAAAATATGTTACGTGCCTTCATAGTGGAAGTAACATTTAATCCTTTTCTAGAGGTCGAATTGAGGTTTGAAAAAACCATTAAATCAAACTTGCCCATGGTTCTCAACTTTTTCTTCCAATTAAAAAAATCACACCAATGTTTTTTAGCAATATAAAGAAAGATTTATTTTCGAAAGTAGCAAAACTTGTTTGAAAAATATATATATCTTTAAGTGAATTACTTTATAAATGTGACTGTCAAAGTCAGCTATTCTATGATCTACATTTTACAACACTGTACAAAAGATACACATTGATAGGCTCTTATTATCTATTTATATATTTATAATTACATATTGCACTTGGACCAGCAAGGCTCGCAGTCATTCACGGTAGAAGTTAATAAAGTTAAATAGATGGGAATCTGTAAGTACGACTGATCTCCTCTGGTTTGGAAACGAATCTCCTCGTCGCTGTGAAGTGGTCTCTCGGGGTGGGATGGGAGAGGAGCATTGCGAGGGGGAAGCAGAGACAGAGAGCAGGGAGGGCAGGGGTCGCCTTCCCGGGGCCCGCTCCCCCCGGGAGCGCGCCTTTCCCAGACTCGCACCTCCAAGGTCAGGACGCCGTGGTTCCACATAAGCGGCTTGCGGTCACCACTTCTTTCAGGTCACTCTCGGGTTTTCCGGCCACCATAAAGGGCCACGTCTGCAGAAGACAAGAGGGCGGAGGAGGTAAGTGGCCCTGGAGGAGAAGATGGGGTGGGTTCGGGCTGAAAAGGAAGGAGGGGACGCGGTGGGTCAAGCAGTGAGCAGGAGAGGGCGGTTATTTCTTCAGCTTACTCGGTGTGCAAGTGGTCCCGCAGTTGGATAAAACAAAAACCTGCCTTGGTGCCAAGTCACAGCTGGAGGTGGTGGTGTTGGTGGTGGCCTTTTAGAATAAGAGTCTAAAAGGCCCAAGCTTAGTTCCTACTGAAATCCAAGAGAGGCCCTGGGAAAGCTAAGTGTGCTTGTGGCACGCACAGGCAGGAGGCTGATGCTCCGAATAGCCTGAGCAGAGAAACTCGGAAGGACCTTGCACCTACTGGGGCCCGGTTCCGAGAGAAGTACCCATGGAACCCCTTTGATGAGACAGTGTTCAGGTTTCTGGGTCCTCTCACCTCCATCCCCATCTGTCTCCCTGGTGTAGAATTTCATTTCTTTCAAACCCGGGATTTGACTTCAATTTTAAGTTAATCACCAGCTCTGAAGGGGGGAAATAATGCTAATAATAAATACACGGTCATTTTATTTAAGATCATTTCCTACTATGGAGAAAGCAAAGTTATCTCTTCTCTTTTCTAGGCTCTTTTATAATAAAGCTTATTTAAATTTTTATTCAAAGATGAAGGCAACAGCAAATATTCTGGGAAATATTTTCATTTTAGTTTCTGATCTTAATATCATTGGGGGAAAATCCTTTTAATTGGAGGGGAAAATATGTTTCACGGCAAAATTTGTTTGCAGCCCCTCCCCCCAACCCCTGAGACCAATTGGGTGAGAGGAAAACTCAAACCTTTAGGCACTAGTGCTGGCCGATAAGACTTGACTTTTAAGAGGAAAATCTCATTCTTATCACATATAAACAGAAGTTCTAGTAAGTTGTTGTTTTCTTTAGAGCCTGCACCTTTTAAAGTGAAATCGAATGAAAGAGGAATTAAAAAATATTTCTTAAGCAGGAAAATACATTTGAGAAAAATAGTAGGCTCAATAAGCATTACTTATTTTGTATTTAAAAAATAGGTTCAATGGGCATTACTTTTTAAGAAAACAAGGTACTGTGTTCTGAAATCTTAGGCGAGAGTGACCTTTTATTTTGGTGTTATTCAGGACACTAATACATGTGCGAAATTGGTAATTATGCTGATATTTACCAGAATTGATGGTGTTTAAAAATGTTAATCCATAGGAGAAACAGAATAGTTAAGTAATTGGGGGACATCCATTGATAAGGAAGCCGGTATGAATGTGTGTCCACATCTGATGGTCCTACATGTACTTGGGAAAGGAACGGAATTGGATGCTTATAAGGAAAAATCACGTTTTACTCTTAGCTAAAGGAAGAATAAAGGGATTAATAAGATGTCTTCTCGGTGCGCAGCATCTTGTCAGTGTTCCCTATCCTACGCCAGCCCCACCTCTTGCCCAGCGGGAGCTGCTCTGGCACCCGCGCGGGGGATCCCTCTTCTTTGCCAGCTTAATACACTTGGAAATCCCTAATGCGGCTGCCACGTCAAACCCTCGCATAAATCATCCCAGTGGCTGCACTTAGGGCAGAGAGCGATGGCGGTGTGGGGAACGCCTGCAATCGGTCCCTAGAGGCGCTAGGCCGGCGGTGGTCAAGGTGTGTGGGGCACACCAGCGCCGGCACCCCATTCCCAGCCCCACGCACACGCGCGCATTCACCCCACGGGCCAGATTTAGGGCGTGCGGGACCGCCACCGCAGCACCGCAGAACTCACCAGGTTGACCGGGTGAATGTAACCGTTCTCGTACTTGTCATTAGCCAGGATCTGCCTCAAATGGGCGATGTAGCTGGACGCCAGCCTGAGTGTGTCCAACTTGGAGAGCTTGGTGTCCGGGGGCACCCAGGGTAGGGTGGTCTTGAGCCTGGAGAAGGCCTTGCTCAGCACCCGCATGCGGGCCCGCTCGCGCGCGTTGGCCGCGTTGCGCTGGACCTGCTTCCCCTCTTGGCTGACCCCGCTCAAGGGGCTCTTTTTGGTAGGAGCCTTCCTCCTCTTGCCCAGGCCGCCGCGGCCTTTCTGGGGAGACCCGTTCTCGCAGTTGGAGCTCTCCTCAGTGCTCTCGTTGGAAGTCACAAACTCCTTGTTGGAGTCCACTTTTAGCCCTTCGCATTCCAGCATTTCCACCTCTTGAAGGTCCTCCACATCGCTGAGGGAGCCGGTGGACATGTTCAGGGTAGTGGTGGGGAGACAGAGAAAAAAGGGGGTGGGAGATAAAGAGAGAGAGAGAGAGAGAGAGAGAGAGAGAGAGAGAGAGAGAGAGA
>JAJEJO010000367.1:182804-194585 GCA_020662805.1 Glaucomys volans
AGAGAGAGAGAGAGAGAGAGAGAGAGAGAGAGAGAGAGAGAGAGAGAGACCCTGAAACCAACGGGCCTCCCAAGTAAGGAGCAGCCACCTCCTGTTGGGAATTGAAATTGGGGGGTCTGGCTGCTTGGGTCTCACCCCTTCCCAGAGTTGTGAAAACCAAGCGCGAAGGCTTCTGAAGGAAAGAAACTGGCGATCTGGTTCCCCACCCCCGGAGTCGTGGCCGCAGAGGAGTGTGAGAGAGCGCTGAGGAATTTGGTGGACACTAGGAATTTATCTGGGGAATAGAGAGGCGGATCCTTGCAGTCTAGAGGAGGGGCCTGCTAGGCTAGCAAAGCTTTTGGACCCCTTTCACAAGCAGAGGAGACACTCGTGAACAGATCCCGGTTTCCAACTTGTAAATCGACTCAATTGCAACGCGCACATACCAGTCTGTTTCTTCCACTTTGGCCCAGCCAAGGAGGAGCTAGTTCTACTACAGTTTTTGTCCCCTGCCCATTTCCTAAGGCATTCTTTTCCTCTGAAGAGGTCTCAACTAACTGTTACTGAGAAGAATAGGAAAATGTCCAGATCCTTTGCTGTTTCTGGGCCTTCCCCCACAAACCTCACTAATGCTTCATGCCCCTCTCCCTTCCTCCCAAGAAAACACCAACCAAAATCCAGAGGAGACTCAACTGCTTCCTGTTAACATCCCATAAGACTCCAAGGTTTTACCTAGGTATCTTACCATTTCACCTGGAAGAAATTAAGAAAACAAATGTTTCATAAAATCTTTATGGTGATGGCAGAGAAAGTACAAAAACAAAAACGCATCTGTACTTGGTCACTTTAAAGATACTAGTGGATTAGATAAAGAGGAATGAGGTGGGATAGGAATAGGAAAGATGGTGGAATGAATCTGACATAATTCCTATGTACACGTATGAATACACCACAGTGAATGTGAATCCATGGTGTACATCCACAAGACTGGGATTCTAATTAGAGTAAGATACACTCATGTTTGTGTAAGTATGTCAAAACAGACTCTTCTATCATGTATAATTAAAATGAACAGCAACAGCAAAAAGATACCAATGAATTGCAGTATATATACATACTTGACCATTGCACACCTACACACAATTTGGTGGGGAATGAAACAGAATTATACAAATGTGGGAAATATTTTATTAGTTAATTTTTTGTTTTATGAAATTAAAACTTTCCCTGAAGTTTATTTCCAGAAATGCTTCCTTATAGTCTTCAGAGTCTTAGTCGCTCTAGGACATCATCTTGCCTGGGACTTCTTGTCATGCAAACTTCTTCCCAATGCTGCTGCCTTCTTCTTCTCCCATCCTCTTAGTTGCCAGGGTTCTCAAGTGAAGCTGACATTATAAAACATAAAGCAGCACTATATTTTTGAGAATATGTAGTTCTATCTCATCCTTAACCCCAGCTTGGACCATCTTTCCTGGAGAATAAAAAATCCTCTAGGAAGTTAGGTAGGTGAGCAAAGGGAACTGGAATGTAGGGATTGAATGAAAGTGATGCTATCAAACTAGGAAGACTGACTGAATGCATTACTGTCTCTTACTAATGCATGAATCTCTCCTACTCATTCTCTGCCAGGTTTTCTTTCCTTAAAATTAAGTATCAAGGAAAGAGGGGCTGGAGCAAAACTCAATAGCAGCTTCTGAGCCTTTGGCTGACTCTGAACCCCTCCGCTACATTAAGATATCATATCTCTAATCCTGGGCTCAGCTGGGAATTCGCTAACCTCTAACGTTTTGTTTTGTTAGCAGGGTCTTGTTTGCTTTCCCCCTATGCTGTAAACTAAACAGATTGTCAGCAAATCAGTCTTTATTAATGAATTAGTGAACCCTTCCCCCCCTAATATCTTTGCCAAGGATCCAAAATTTGTTAATCACCAGTATAGAGATTTATGAGCTCTTATTTTCTGTTGTTTGTGCAGGTGGAGATTTAAATGACCATATCCACTACCAAGATTTATTGCGAGAGTGATTGATGTTATAAACCAGGAAAAGGACTCTTCCCACAGCAGGGATGACAGAAATATCAAGTTGAAGTTGCCTTTGTCTTCATGCACAAATGACCCAGTACTACAACACAGAACGTAGAATACTTTAATCTGAGGCCCAAGACAGCATTAAGAGAACACCCAGCAGGCCTGTAAAAAATTCCCTCTCCTGATTCCCAAACCAATTTTCTTCGATTTGCCTTCCTTTTTCTCAGTCTTGGTAAGACTTGAAAGTCAAAGTTATTTTTAGGCTAAAGAGCTATGTGAAAATGGGCATTGACCAGTACTTTGTGAAATGTGTGTGTGTGTGTGTGTGTGTGTGTGTGTGTGTAGCTACTGCGATATTTACAAAATAATCACAAACAATTTATTTATTTGGACTCTGGATGGAATGATAATTAAGAATACAAACTATTGCCATACATACACTAGGCTATAAACTGTGAAAATTCTTCTTCTTAGAGTCACATTTTTTTTTCTTTCTGTTTTTGGGTCTAATCCTCTGCCATACCTCAGTAGATAGGCTGCTTAGGTTGTTTGGAGGATAGTGACACTCACAGTAATATGGACCACCAAATAGATTGTTGCTCTCTATAATTCTTTTCAGTGCTGGAAACTTAAAAATAGCAGTTTCTAGAATACAGTAAAACTAACCTCATGCCATGAACTGGCTAGTGATTATTTTTATTTAAAGCAAAGTAGAATTATAGGAAAATAACATCTTTTGAAATTGTTTTTCTTTATAAAATATGTAAACAATAATTAAGTACCATATCCATTTTTCTTGCAGTGATACATTCAGGCTCGGGAGGACTAGTATGTTGATAATGAACTTTGGGGCATTTCTAAAATTCTGTAAGGGATAGTTACTAGTTTGGGAACAAAGAATGAAGAAGGTTATCATCTGGATATCCGGAAGAAAGTATATTAATGCTTTTTTTCTCTTGAAATTTTATGTGTATCCTTGCTAAGAAACAGTTCAGGAAAAACAGGTGTGGGAAGTAGCTTATTGTCGGATTCTACTGAACAAATCATTTAAGTTGAAATTTAAACTGTGCCAGATTTTCCCCAAATGTAAATTGTATTCTGTGAGAAGAAAAGCACTTTTGAGATGCTTATTAACTATTACAATAACAAGGGAAAGAAATACTTTGAAAATCAACTGTTTCAAAGCACTAAATAGAAAACTAGTGCTTTGAAAGTATAAGATTTTTTTAAAGCTCTTACCTTACTTTTAAGTAATAGTTTATGCTTCAGAGGCATCTGGCCAATTTGCTGCACACTTCTAACAATTTGTTTTGCAAGGATGGCTATCTCTGAAAGATTTTAGTGCTAAGGAAAATTTATCTTCAAAAGTTGTAAAATGAAGATTAGTAATGGAATGTATCCTTGAACTTAAATCCTGCTTTATCAACTGATAAATTTTCAGGAAGTTCAAATTTGATTCACTTGCACTTGGGATGGACTAATTTGCTTCCTTTTTTATGTGAAAGAAGATATTCCAGGCTTCTTTTGAAGTGACTTTGTATGCCATCATATTATCTTTCCCAGAGAGAAAAATATGCCTTTAAATTCAAATCTTCATCCTTTTCTTATACTCCCCATGATGAGGCCAGGAAATACCTAGTCCTGGAAAATCAGCAAAACTGCCAAGTTCTTTTTTCCTTCACATCTAATGAACATCTCCAGAAGTTTTATTCTTTTTATTTGATGGAACTACCACCAATTTGCTTGAACTTTTATGCAAGTTGGTGCATCTTTCTTAATTCTATATAACTGCCACTCTATCTTTTGTTTGCTGCTGATTGATTTTATCATCTGCTCATAAGTCCATTGAAGTCTGACTTTTTTAAAATTAAATTTTAACTTCATTGCATAAATTAAGAATTATCTCCCCTTGTTGCAAATCATAGTGGTGCCAGTCTGTTGCATTTTTGCTACCAGGGTGAACATAACTCTAGTGAGATTAGTGCTTTTCTAAGGAGATCAGTAATGGGGATGTTGGGTGTTACTGTGACCTTTCCCTGGCATCAGCCCAGGGCATGAATCTCTTTAGTAATCAGAAATCCTCTTGGTGTTCACTGTACCTCAACCCTCTTTCACATTTAGTGCAATGAATTATAGATCTGATGTCAACAACAATAAGATTTAAAGCTGGCCAATACCAATAAAGGATAAAGACTCTTCATGGTCCTTTGGTTCCAAAAGTTAACCTTGCACTTCATATACTCCATGATGTAGTTTGCAAGCAGCCACGCCTATGCTCTTGAAAGACTTGGTTTATCCTAAGGAACAAGTAACTGAATGAAACTCAGGTAGACAGTGAGAGGTAAGAACTTTAAAAAGCCAGTTTAATTTCCTCTTGCTTTCTAATACTAGAATAATTTACTACACCTAATAATTTAATACACCTACTCAATGTTAGGAAAGGGAGGGGAAAAGATGGAACAAGACTTGAGTTGTGTACAATCCAGTGTTCTTTCCCTTCATTCTTTCATTTCATTTAGAATCTTTTGTTTTTCCCTTTGGAAACTACTAAAT
This sequence comes from Glaucomys volans, assembly GCA_020662805.1. Classification (NCBI taxonomy): domain Eukaryota; kingdom Metazoa; phylum Chordata; class Mammalia; order Rodentia; family Sciuridae; genus Glaucomys; species Glaucomys volans. The sequence goes on from JAJEJO010000367.1 coordinate 187,363, forward strand.
AAAAAGTTGCTATATGAAATGCAAATCTGAATTGAAATGTATGCCAGAGGATTTCTCCTGTAACAATGAAGTTTTAGAAAAATTTGCTTGTGTCTCATCTTGTATGTCTTACATTAAGTTTGGAAACAAAATCTCCATGGTTTTCTTAAAAAGAATAAATCTTGTAGGCAATATGGAAAACACCTGGAAAGCACTTAAATGTTAAATATTGCTTTTGATGGGTATGAAAAAGAAACTGGTCAACTTGATGTCAGCCTCTTTTCTATCAGGAGAGGAGAAGATGGACATTAGAATAAAAGGGTCCTTCTTGTAATTATTTCCTTAAGATTATTTCCTTGAGGAGTAGAATCACAGAGTTTAGATCCTGGGATTAATAAGAGAGTTCTGAAGGTGTAAATCCTGACTTTACAAACATGAAATGATGTAGCATTTTAAAATAAAGATACAAAATAATATTCTGCTGGAATTGAAAAGGGCTGGGACCTAACAGGCCCTACACAGTCAAGAATTCTGTTCCTGTGAGATGAGAGTGACTATACCGCCACTTGAACCTGTGTCTTGATTTGCTTCTTAGCTGCAGGAAAAGTTTGGAAATATTGTTTCTAAATATGCTCTTTAGCTGCAGGAAAACTTGGGGTAGGGGCTTATTAGTAAAAATGAAGGACAGCGAATCAAAAAGTCGTGGCTAGGGTATTTATAGTATAAAATATAAAGTTAACTATAGAAAAGTCTGAATATTTTCTTTGACCTTGGTAGAAATTCATTTTATGTGTAAGCAAGCTTCAATGATGATGTGCAGATCATGAGTTCTTTGTGAATTTATAAGTAGTCTAAATCAAGTTCAGCTCTTATCTGAAGCTAAGAATCAATTGAAAAAAGTTAACTTGCCTCTGGTTACACGTCTGAGAACATGCACGAATGGAGTCGTTCAAACTAATGTTGTCACTAACTTGCCTTCAGTGAAACAGCTTTATAAATTACTTTTTGAGAATGGAACAGTAAAAAGGTGGGGATTGTTAAAGTAATATACAAACCACCTTAGGCATTCACTAAATTCCTTCAAGTTGCTTGTTCAATTTCTATCAATCTGATTATGCAGTAAGTGTATTTATATAGCAGGAGTGGATGGAAAGCTTTTTCTAATATAAAACTTCATACAGCTTTAAGAAATTGAATAGCAGTTTGCTGTCTTAGGAAGCTCAGGCTAATATAAGAAAATACCATTAACTGGTTGACTTTTATTTTCTCACAGTTTTGGAGTCTGGAAGTTCAAGATCAGTGTCAGCATGGTTGGGTTCTGTGTGGGCTTTCTTCCTACCTTGCACATGGTTACTTTCATATTTTGTCCTCTAGTAACTTTTCTTCTGATTGTGCAGACAGAAAGACGGAGATGCACAGAGAAACACAGAGAGAGCTCTTCTTCTAAGGCCACCAGCTCTATCAGATTAGGACACTCTTATTACCTTATTCAAACTTATTTACCTCCTAAAGAGCCTATCTCCAAATACAGTCACATTAAGGGTTGTGGTGTTCAACATATGAATTTTGGAAAGACACAATTCAGTCCATAGAATTTTCCATAGAAATTATAATTAGAAAAATGGTTCTTATTTATTATTTCTTTTACCAACTCAAGATGAAGTGAAGATATACCTCTTTGTCATTTGAGGGTTTACTATAGATTTTATACCAATGACACAAACAGTAGGAACAACAATTAATTTAGGATTTTGTTGCCTGTACTTTCTTTCATGAGGAATCATTTTTTTATGATGAAGAGTTGTAGAGAGAGATTCCTGGTCTAGGATGAGGAGGGTCATCTGACTCTCATTTCTAAAATTTGGAGAGAGAGAGAGAGAGAAAGAGAGACCATTCTCTAGTTAGAAGCTATAAGGCTTTTAGACATAATTTTTTCTAACTCAATTGTAAAGAACCATTAGAATTTAGGAATTCTTCATGCAGTGCGTCTGAGTATAACACAGAGTTCCCACTCAGAAATAGCTGTGGGTTAGATCAATTCAGTAATAAAATTTGTCAAATGCTTTCAAGCAGGTTACTCTATAAACAAAACAGTTGATTGACTGCACTGGGGTCTTTTCAACTGGTCACTGTGACATATTTTAGATAAAGTCAATATTGTTTTAAGTTAGAACATTAGGCAGATACTAAACTTCCTCCTTTCACATGAATAAGTAATTCTTTTTTCTTTTAACCTACTTGCAAAGACTTCCATGATGAAACAATTTGCCAGAAAGGGTAGGCTTTAACACTTCTTAAGTGAATTTGAGTATACAAGAGTGAACTAAATGTTAGGTGGAAAATATAAAGTTCCCATCCTTCAACATGGAAGTCCTTAAGATAATTATGATTTTTGTTCTTTTCATATTTTTCCTCTAAAGTAATTGTGGCTCAGTATAACATTCCTGAACCAAGTCCAAATTCTGCTTGTACAATTAACTAGTTGTGTGAAGTTGGACAAGTCCTTTGACTTTACTGGGCTTCAGTGTCTTCTGTTTAATGTGGTGATAGCAGGGATGGGTCCCATATGTTGACTGAGATAACTGTGAAACAGTTTCACTTAATACATAGTGCTTTAGTCAGTTTTTGTGTTTACTGTGATCACAAAGACCTGACAAGAACAACACAGGAGGAAAAGTTTATTTTGATTCATGGTTTCAGAGGTCTCAGTCCATAGACATCTGACTTCATTGCTCTGGGTCTGAGGTGAGAACATCATGGCAGAAAGGTGTGGACCAGGAAGGGGAGAGGGAGAGAAGGGGTGGGGGAGAAAAGGAGAGGGGGAGGCAGAGAGAGAGAGAGAGAGAGAGAGAGAGAGAGAGAGAGAGAGAGAAACAGAGAGAGAGAGAAACAGAGAGAGAAAGAGAGAGGGAACTCTCCCTCATTAGGGACAAAATACAAACTCCAAAGGTACACCCCAGTGATCTACTTCCTCCAGCCATACCCTACCTGCCTGTGGTTACTGCATAGTCAATCCATATCTGTGGATTAATCCATTGATTATGCTATAGCTTTCAGTTCAGTGATTTCCTCTCTGAAAATTCTTGCCTTGTGTCACAGAAGCTTTTGGGAGATGTCCATTTCTAACCCATATATGTAGTAAATGCTCACAAATATTGGTGTGATAGTACTTTGATTATTACCTCTAAGACCCCTTTTGGCACTAACATTTCTGCCCCCCCTTCTATATTGGGTTATGGGTAAGATTATACAGAATGTATGACTTTAAATAACAGCAAAGGAACCACTTCTTTTAAAACTCAGTACTAACAAATGTGTGTTGTGGGGAAAGAAGCTTTTTCAGTAAAGGCAAGTATTCTGTTATTTTGGATGAAAGGCATTTCATGATCTCAGTCACGGAATTAAAAATTTATTTGTTGTTAAGCATAATTATTTCAGTCATTTCCTTCACTTTTTGGTGACTTAAATGATTGTTTCATTACCAATTATTTTCCCACCAAATTAAATTAATTAAGTCGATACCATGTGGAATATAGATAAAGCATTTAATGTAAAAGTTTCACAGAGGGCACTAATGTCATGAATCATTTGACCACAGAAGTAAAAAAAAAAAAAAAAAAAAAAAATCACAACTTTTTTGCTATGAAGTTATTTACACTTTTTGAAGAAAAAATTTTAGTCTATCAACAAAAATGAAAATGCAAGTAAACTATTTTTATTAGGATCATTTCTTTCAAAATTGATGCTAGAATAGCATCTGTCTTGAATTTTTGTGTTTTTTTTAAAAAAATGGTGAAATTCCATTAATAAATGATTTCTTGTACTTGTCTAGGTATACAGTCAATTCTAAAAAAAATTACTTGAGTTTCTGAGACAAAAAATTAATATTCATACTGAAGATGATCTGTTGTCAGGTCTTTGACATTGCATCACCAACTTTTAAAATCAGTTCTCAGTAAAAATACTTCATCTAATTTGAAGTCCATGTGGTCACGTCTTAGAATTCTGGCTTCCAATTTCATTTGTATGAAGGGAGGTTGATACCCTGAAAAGTTCTTATTTTTATATTCATGAATGATGAGTATATTTAGAGATTTTAAAGCACAACTCTTAATTTCCTAGGCTTCCATATGAATTATCACGATCTGGGGGGTTAAAATCAAGAGAACTTGTTCTCTGATAGTTCAGGAGATAAGCAGTCCAAAATCAAGGTGTTGTCAAGGTCTTGTTTCCTCTGAAGGCTCCAGGGAAGGATCCTTACTTGCTTCTTTTGGTTTCTTTGGCTTCTGGTGCTATCTTATTACAGCATGATTCTAGTCTCTGATTTTATTTTCATATGGCCTTTGCCAAAGTTAATTTCATGTGTGCATTTACGTGGGCTAAGGGATGCCTATTTATCAGGTAAAACATTATTTCTGGATGTGTCTATGAGGGTGTTCCAGGAAGAACTTAACATTTTAATCAGTAAACTGAGTAAATAAAGCCATCTGCACTTGTAGGGTGGGCCTCATCTAATCTCTTGAAAGCCCAAGTTGAACAAAAAGGGGAAGAGGAATAAATTTACCCTCTCTTATGCTAAGACATCTGTCTTCTCCTACCCTTGAGCATTGGTACTCCTGCATCTTAAGTCTTTGGACTCAAACTGGATCTCATACCATTGACTTTCCTGGTTCTTGGGTCCATGAGTTTGGGCTGGAATATACCACTGATTTTCCTGGCCTCCAGCTTGCAGATGGCGGAGCATGGGAGATTTCACCTTCCAGGGATATATGAACCAATTCCTTATATTAGATCTCTTCACATCTATAGCTATATGTATATAAAATATATACAAATAAATTCTGAAGTTCTTGGTGGACATGACTTTTAAGGGGGGTACTATCCAGTTCACTATAAACCTCAATTTTTGGTTTGTGATTTCCATATATAGGCTGCAGACAAGGATCACAAGGTGAGCTTCCATGGGTGGAATAATCAAAAAGAGTAAAAGAAGATATTTAGTCATGTGGTTGCATCATGAAAATAGACTTATCATGGATCTTTATAAATAGAGAAAATGGAGCCAACTTTTGCCACTGGGGATGCAGTAACCCTTAATGAACAAACCAACTCAATATGCTTTTTAAATGAACAACAAAGCAACAAAAAATGTTTTATTTTTTTTAAATGACACTATTGAATAAATACTTTGAACTTTTAGAATAAAAGGGAAAAATAATTCTACCTCTTAATATTAACATGTGACTTCCCATTTAAATGGGGTAGGTAATAAAATTGTCAAGCCTCAATTTCAATGTTACTCCACTATTTCTTTTTTATTTTGATTTTCATAAATGTATTGTATTCATATATATTTCATCTTACCAAAAATCAAGTCTTAAAAAATGATTAACAACCAAACTAATTATTGCATATATTGTTTATTGTTTTATATTTAAGGTGTTTTTAAAATATATAGTTTAGTTTTATCTCATAATAAGTGTGAAAGTCTTAAGGGTTTCATCTTTAATTTTTAAATTTCTACCAAGTAATTCTACTAGATTCCATTTATTTGCAAACCTTTGTTCTCTCTTTAATTATCTTTTTCAAAAAAAGTTTTCAAAATCAATTCCAGTTTGGGCAATGAGGCAAGAGAAGAAAATAAAAGGGATAAAAATAGGAAAGAAAGAAGTCAAATTATCACTGTTTGCAGATGATATCATCCATATATAGGAGATCCAAAAAGCTCCACCAGAAAAATAAATTCTTCAAAGTAGCAAGTTACAAAAATTAACATACAGAAATCAGTAGTTTCTTATTTACCAACAATGAATCTGCTGAGAAAGAAATCAGGAAAATAATCTCATTCACAATAGCCTGAAGGAAAAACAACAACAAAACCTAGGAATAAATCTAACCAAGGAGGTGAAAGACCTCTATGTTAAAAACTATAGAACACTGAAAAAAGAAATCAAAGAAGACACAAGTAAATGCAAAGACCTCCCATGTTCATGGATAGGAAAACAATATTGTTAAAATGACCATACTATCAAAAGCAATATAGATATTCAATGCAATAATCCCTATCAAAACACCAATGACATTCTTCACAGAACTAGGAAAAAAAAAACCCCAAACAATTCTAAAATTCATTTGGAAGAATAAAAGACCTAGAATAGCCAAAGCAATCCTAAATCAAAAATGCAATGCTGGAGGCATCACAATACCTGATTTCAAATTGTACTAGAGTTATGGTCACAAAAACTGCATAGCACTGGCAAAAAGCAAACACAAACCAACAGTACAGAACAAAAAACAAAAAGACAAATCCACACAGATAAAATCATCTGATTCTTGACTATGGTACTGAAAACATACACTGGAGAAAAATCTTTTTAACAAATGGTACAGGGAAACTGGTTATCCATATGTGGAGAATGAGACTAGATTCTTATCTCTCATCTTATACAAAAATCAATTTAAAATGAATCAAAGACCCAGGAATAAGATCAGAAACTATTCAACTGCTAGAAGAAAATGTAGGGTAAACACTCCTGCATACAGGGCACAGGCAACGACTTCCTCAATAGGAACGCTGAAACTCAGAAAATAATGCTGAGAGTTAATAAATGGGATTGCATCAAGTTAAAAAGCTTCTGTAGAGCAAAGGAAACAAAAATGTGAAGAGAGAACCTACAGAATGAGAGAAAATCTTTGCTTTCAACTCTTCTGACAGGATTAGCATTTAGAATATATAAAGATTTTAAAAAGCTAACACCAAAACCACAAATAACCCAAATAAATTGACAAACAAATTTAACAGATACTTTTCAAAATAAGAAATGCAAATGGTCAACAAATACATGAAAAAATGTTCAACATCTTTAGCAATGATGAATCAAAACCACCCCCAAGATCTCATCTCACATCAGGTGGAAAGGCAGTCATCAAGAATACAAATAATAAGGTGTTGGCGAGGATGTGGGGAAAAGGGTACACCCCTACATTGCTGGTGGGAGTGCAAGTTGGTGCAGCCACTCTGGAAAGCAGTGTGGAGATTCCTTAGAAAACTTGGAATGGATCCACCATTTGACCCTGCTATCCCACTCCTTGGCTTATACCCAAAGGACTTAAAATCAGATTGCCTCAGTGATGCAGCCACATCAATGTTCATAGCTGCTCAATTCACAATAGCTAGATTATGGAATCAACCTAGATGCCCTTCAGTAGATGAATGGATAAAGAAACTGGTATATATACACAAT
>JAJEJO010000367.1:199585-290936 GCA_020662805.1 Glaucomys volans
AAAAAAAAAAAAAAAAGGTAGGGTATATGCTCTTATGTAGATTTAAAAACATCCTTAAAAGACAACCTGAGCTGGGTGCCTGGGCTCAGTGGCGCACGCCTGTAATCCCAGCGGTTTGGGAGGCTGAGGCAGGAGGATTGTGAGTTCAAAGCCAGCCTCAGCAACTTAGCAAGGCCCTAAGCAACTCAGTGAGACCCTGTCTCTAAATAAAATACAAAATAGGGCTGGGGATGTGGCTCGGTGGTGGAGTGCCCCTGGGTTCAATCCCAGTACCAAAAAAAAAAAAAAAAAAAAAAAAAAAAGACACCCTGAATATAATGTATTCAGTTCCTCTGTGTTCTTTTTAAAAATGTAATGCTGGCATATGAACTTCCATCCTTGATTCTGGATGTGTTACTGACACACACTATGTGAAACTTGTTAAAAGATGAGTATCTTGAAGTTTCTGTAGGCATTTTTTGTCCTTCACTTATAAAAAATGATAAACAGGAATAAAACATTCTTTCTCCTATCCTAGAATACTCAAGAATGTTTAAATAAAGTAACCAATGTCTATGTATGTATGTATGTATATATGTATGTATTTATTTTTAGCAAGTACACATCAATTTCATTTGGGAGCAGGAAAAATGTGAACTTTTCAGAGTAATCTTAGTAAAGTAATATGTGGTACTGAAAATTTTTTCATCATCTTTTTTTTGACAGTGATAAATATTTTCTTAAAAAATTATTTTTCATACATGCATATAGGGTAATAATGTCTGTCTCATTCTACTGTCCTTTCCATCCCCACTGCCCCACCCCTCCCCTCACTTTCCTCTGCATAATCTAAAGTTCCAATGTCTATTTTTAAAAATGAATCTTTTCATAACAGGAAAGAAAATTATGGTAAGGGGCTGAGGGATACTTGTGAGCACCCTCTGTCATCTTAGTTTTCTTTACAGAGAAAGTGTTGGGAGTGATAATGACTTTTCTTTTTTGACTGTTTCTGGAACATCAAACTCCAACAGAGCACTTCACTTACAATGATTCCACACATGCAAAACCATCAGAGGAATTTTCATCATTAGGATACTCCTTGCCAATTTTTACCCACAAATACAAAGATAACAGGCAAACTGGCATTTTGGAGAAGAGTGTAAATTATTGAAACAATCACCTTCCCTCTCTGTTCCATGAACACCACTGTATGTTTTTAAAAATCCTTAAAAATGTAAATGTGTGCCCTTTTCCCCACATCCATACCAGCTTCTATTATTGTTTGTGTTCTTGATAACAGCCATCCTAATTGGAGTAAGGTGAAATCTTGGAGTTATTGTAATTTGCATTTCTCTAATTATTAGAGATGTTGAACACTTTTTCATATATTTATTGATCACCTATACATCTTTTTCTGTAAAGTGTCTGTCCAGATCCTTGGACCATTTATTGATTGGGTTCTTTGTATTTTTGGTGTAAAGTTTTGTAAGTTCTTTATAAATTTTGGAGATTAGGGCTCTATCTGAAGTGGGTGTAGAAAAGACTTTCTCCCACTCTGTAGGTTCTCTTTTCACATTATTGATTATATCCTTTGCTGAGAAAAAGTTTTTAAGTTTGAGTCCACCCCATTTATTGATTCTTGCTTTGATTTCTTGTGCTTTCGAAGTCTTGTTAAGGAAGTCTGGTCCAAAGCCAACATGATGAAGATTTGGGCCTACTTTGTCTTCTATTCAGTTCAGGGTCCACTCTGGAAAGCAGTGTGGAGATCCCTCAGAAAAATTGGAATGGACCCACCTTTTGACACAGTTATACCCAAAGGACTTAAAATTTGCAGCCACATCAATGTTTACAGCAGCTCAATTCACAATAGCTAGACTGTGGAACCGACCTAGATGCCCTTCAACAGATGAATGAATAAAGAAGCTGTGGTATATATACACAATGGAATACTATTCAGCCATAAAGAAGAATAATATTATGACATTTACAGATAAATGGATGGATTTGGAGAATATCATGCTAAGTGAAATAAGCCAATCCCCCAAAACCACAGGCCATATGTTTTCCCTGATAAGTGGATGATGATATATAATTGAGTTGGGTGTGTGGGGGTGAGAGAAGAATGGAGGAACTTTAGATTATGAAGAGGGAAATGAGAGGGGGAGGGGGTGGGAGTATGAAAAATGGTGGAATGAGATAAACATCATTACCCTATGTACTTGTATGATTACATGAATGGGATGAATCTACATTATGCACAACCATAGAAATGAGAAGTTGCACCCCATTTGTGTACAATGAATCAAAATGAAATCAGTAAAAATTTACAAAATAAATAAATAAATAAAAATTTAAAAAATATTTAAAAATACTTTCTATTTCTTTTCTCCTAATGTTGCATTAGGTCTGGGTCACATTTAGTGGAAATTCCTCAGGTTGATTTCAAATGACATCTCAAAGAGGGGATCAATTTGATCAAATCATCCTTTTGTTCCCAGCTTCCTACAGGTTGCTTTCCTTTGAAGACATGTGCAATGTCCTATTGCAATTCCCTCTTCACCACCTGAACTTGACTGAGACTTGCAAACTTGTGGAAACCAAAACCTCACATACCCCCACCAAAATGATCTGGGTTTTAAAGAGCAGGCAAGACATAAGTTATAATGAGGGTTGTGGGTAACTCTATAGTGCAAGTAGCTATTGACCTGTCCAAGGAGTTACTGAAACCTCTCCCAGAGCTTCAGGAAGGAAAATAAAGTGTTAGAAGTTTCCTGTAATCCTTCCTCATCCTGACATAAGATCCCTTGGGAACTCAGCTGCTGTTTTAGAATTTCTCTGCTTCTATGTGGAGTGGTGGTTATCTTTCTAAAGCTACATTCTGGGCCCCTTAGCAAGTAATCTGACTCATTCTCCTTCACTCAGATTTCATCTACAGGAGCAGTTCTTCTCAAGTTGCTGTATTTTCCCATTCTAGTTTTATTTCAAAATGGGTACATAAACAGTCCATGAAAGTGCTAAAATTTAGTGAACTGAAGCTGTTTCTTCAAAAGGCCAGACAACCAAATAGATTGCATTAAGATAAATGACAAACTATATCAGATTTACTATTTCAGTTATTGTGACAGCATTTGAATTTTTAGCAACTTTATTGAAGCCTAATTTACATACCACAAATTTCCCCCTTACTTTTTTTTTCATTCTCACTTAGCAAGATAATCTCCTATTTAATCCCAGTAAACTTTTCTTCCCCATGTATTAAATTCATGTAAAATCAGTCACATGCAATGCTTGGCAGGCAAAGGGCTAGTAAACAAATTAAATTTGGTCTAATTAAAAGCTCAAATCCAAAAAAAAAAAATTCCCCCTTACAATTCAATGATGTTAGTAAATGGTCAGAGTTATGCAACCATCACTGCAATCAAAATTTGACTGCTCCCATCACACCACAAATTTCCACCACCCATTTGCAGTTCATCCTCATTCCTGCCCCAAGTCCCAGGCAATCATTGATTCCTTTTCTGTGTCTATCGATTTGCCCTTCCTGGACATATTATATAAATGATAAAGTATATCATTATAGAATATGTGATCTTTTGCATCTTCTTTCATGTAGCAAAATGTTTTTAAGGTTCTTCCATATTATAGTATAAGTTAGTGTTTTGTTCCTTTTAAATGTTGAATGCTATTCTTGCATTTCAATTTTTAATCAGGTATTTGACATAGTATGAACATAGACCAACTTTAAGGAGATATGATGATTGGTTCCTCATAATTTGTACTTAGGTTTCTTATGAAGACAATACTGCAGTTTGTTCTAGGAAGGCTGTAGCAGATGGAATCTTTGGTGGTTTCTTTATATATATATATTTATTTATTTTTAATTTTTAATTTATTATTTTTACAGACTGCATTTGGATTCATTGTACACAAATGGGGTACAACTTTTCATTTCTATGTTGCATACAATGTAGAGTCACACCATTCATGTAATCATACATGTACATAGGGTAATAATATCTGTCTCATCCCACTATCTTTTTTTATATCAAATACTCCTGAGAAAAAACCTTCCTTATTACCGTTATCTTCCTATACAGACACTGCCTGGGAAATACTCTTTCTGACATTAGGTATAGAAAAAGAGAAACAAGTTATGTAACAGACAAGATAGAAAAAAGCAAAAGCTTAAAGTTATACAATGTGGAAAATTACATGAATGACAAGTACATTCAAAATCAAGGGTGAATCATGGAACATGTTGAATTATAGAATTATTGAATGCAAAAATGAAGTCATAGTTACATATGGTATGATTGTTTAGGTATACATATATGAACGATGAAACTACATAAAAACACACAGGATTGTTGAACACAAAATCCAGAATAGTGATTTTTTACCTGGGGGGGCTGTGTAGAGGGATGTAATTGCATGTGCACAAAAAGAGTTTCACTGATATTGGCAGTGTTGTAATTTTTATGTTGAATGATAGTTCTAGGTGTTTTAAATTACTATATTTCAAAACTTACAAATGAATTGCACAAGTTTATTTTGTGGATCATATATATTTACATCACTACCTGACATAAAAACATGAAACAAAGCCAACACAGTCCCCCAAAGGTTTAATGAAGTCATTAATTTGAATTTTCTACAATTATGTGAAAACATACTTGTATTTATAAAAGGATAGGTATTCTTTGATAGCACTGAATATTTCTCATGTTAACCTTCCACATAAATCTACTATCCTCTCTCCAGCCATATGCCAGAAAGATTAACCTGTTGAAAGCATTAATTTCAGTGAGCTCAAACAATTTTTTACCAACTTGACTGAATATCTTTGGGGTTCACTGCTTTAGCCTTTGGGATTGATTGTCCAGTTATTTTTCCCATTCACCTTTTCAGACTTTTCACTACTCATTAAGCAAAGGAGAGGAGGTGAAATTCAAAACGCTCAGTGTTATTTCATTGTTGGCTAGCAAGCTGCACTGGGAAGAGCTATGGGATGGAAACCAAAATTAAGGACTAGACTAAGTTTTTTGGATTAACTATGAAATTCACACTAAGGAGTGTTTTCTTACATTATGTAGACGGAGTCCAAAAAAAAAGTAGGACTTTTGAATGAGTTTTATATCAAGTAACAAGAAACTCCACCCTGATTTAAGAAAGAAGGTAGTAATTTATTGACTATTACGGGTGAAAAGTCTGAGGATCTAGTTGGCTCAGCACAGTGAGGTTTAGAGCTTCCATTTATTATTAGAATTCAGTCCACATTTCTCTCTGTTTCTATTGTTTTGACTTCTTGATTGTCAGGATTACAAATGGAACCAGACTACTGTACGATGGTCTAGAAATACTTCCTCCCATGTATAACCTTGGAAGAAGAAGGAGAGAATGCTCTTCTCCTGGGACTTTAGCAAGAGGTTCCATGGTGACTTGGTGGCCATGACTGGCTCACTAGATGGCACAGACTTAATGCCAAACAAGTCTGTGGTGTGCCTATTTCCTTTTTCTATTTCCCGCATGAAACAGATGGAATCTGTAACCCCCCACTTTTACCTATTCTCACCCTGGGACCAGAATACTTTCCTTACCAGTATTCTGAACTTGCTCTTCTAAGACTATCATCACATTGTAAATGAAAAATTGTAATGACCATTCTCCTCGTATAGTATTAGTATCTGGAATGATATAAAAATTTCATATGATTTATTCAACTTTTATACAAGTAGTGTGTGTGTATGTAGGTGCACACACACACACACACCACACAAACACATACATATATGGGATTGAACCCAGGGACATTCTGTCAAAAGCTTAAATACTTTCTCAAAATATGAAAACCCCTTTATACTTAATGTCCTCTTCCTTCTGGTGGGCAACCTTATAGCCCACTATATACTAACATTCTATGAATATCTCTATCTATCAATCATCCAGTAATGTAGATATATAGGTATGCATGTATGAATATATATCATACCTATGTACTATGCAATGTTTCTTATTTTCCTTTTATCTATTTAGGATTCTACAACATATATATTTCATATGTAGTTGCTCATTTGTATTATTTTGTGATTTCCTAATGTGGCTTTGAAATTTTTCCATGCTAGCAAGCATAGATCTAACTGATTCTAGTGGTTTGTAGTAATATTCTATGGTATTATTGCACCATAACTTAATCACTTCTTGAATGATGGTTACTATCATTGTTTTTGTTACTTAAAGAAAAGATACGCCAGTTTCTCTATTTTTAGGGGGGATTATTTGGGATTGAATTCAGGGTGTTTAACTATTGAGCCACATTCCCAGCCCTTTTTATTTTTTTATTTTGAGACAGAGTCTCACTAAGTTGCTTAGAGGCTAAGTTGCTGAGGCTGGCTTTGAACTTGTGATCCTCCTGCCTCAGCCTCCCCAACTGCTGGGGTTACAGGTGTGTGTCACAGTAACTGGCCAGTTTCCGTATTTTTAGTTTTCTCTTTGAATCATACAACACTACACACTTTATGTTGTCTTCACATTATCTTTGATCACCTAGTTTTTCTTCACTGTGTCCTATTCTTACACAAACCACTTAGTGTGGGCATTCCCCAAGATTCTTAAAAATTATTTATTTATTTATTATTTTTGATTCATTGTACACAAATGGGGTCCAAATTTTCATTTCTCTGGTTGTACACGAAGTAGAGTCACACTGTTTGTGTAATCGTACATGTACATAGGGTAATGATGTTTATCTCACTCCATTGTCTTTCCTTCCCCCAACCCCTCCCCACCCCTCATTTCCCTCTACACAATCCATCCTTCCTCCATTCTTTCTTCACCACCTCCCTTCCACCATTATGTTTCATCATCTACTTATCAAAGAAAACATTCAGCCTTTGTTTTGGGGGGATTGGCTTATCTCACTTAGCATGATATTCTCCAACTCCATCCATTTACCTGCTTCGAATACTCATTTCCTCCCACTTAATGATTCTAACCATTTTCAAGTCTTTAATTAGTATTTCTGTATATATGGTTCTTAAATTAAGTCTTACTCAGGATTTAGTTCCCAAAGGCCAGGAAAGAATGTCCCTGTCCCTTTTGGTCATTTTCATATGTTTAAAAGGCACCATGCCCCAAAATATGCTCCTTACTTTCTTTCAAACTAACTCCTCCTTGTCAACATTGGTTATTGGTGAGAAGAAAGCCTTGATGAGAAAGAACTGGGATTACAATGAACCAGATTTTCAGAGCTTCAAACCAGTTCAACTCAGGTTATGCAAGAGGATGAAAATATGGTTATATAATGACGATAAAGCACAACTTAAAAAAAAGTCCCCATACTGAAAGACAAGAATCAAATAGAAGAAAAAATTAACCTAAGGTCATGAGATATCAAAAATTATCACATTTGTCAAGGCCTTGTATTCTTCGGCAAGTTATGGTGGGCAAAATCAAGCCATCCAAAGGTGCCCAATCAGATCATGATTAGATGAGATTCAAGTCACCATAGTTAGTGTGAACAGGTACTGTGTTCTAAACAAGGAATAGTTGGTTAATAAACCAGATTAACCTTGGCTGGTCTGAAATAGAAGTCTTTTCTGAGTAGTTAAAATTAAAATATTTCTATTCAGGTTGGTAAATACCTCAACCTTGTTACATGCCTCCTCAATCTGCCAGATATTCCCCTATTTAGCTACTTAAGGATTTATCCCTGGATAACTGAGGGGGCAAGGGAATGGGGAACAGAATTTAGAAGCCTCTTTCAATACAATAGTTATCCGGTAAGTAGGGATATGAACAGTTTCTGTTGTGAAGATTAAAAGGAATAAAACATATAAAATATATTTTGGAAATCTTGGCACATAAAAAGAATTCAGTAACTCATAATTGTTTTCATTAGGTTCTTTAGTAGTTAAGTGACATAAAAAACTAAGTAGACCTATACAAAATATTTTTTAGATCAAGAAATGAGAGCTGAGCAATATAATAGTGGGTATTTCTCTTGCACTTAAAAAAGTTTTAAATTAGAAATAAGAACAGATATAACCATAGATAACCATAGATTTAACAGATGTAACCATAGATAACTAATTATTCAGAAATTATTTTATTCAATTAAATGAAAATAATTCAGAAATTACTTTGTTCAACTAAATGAAAACCTTGATGATTTTATAGAAAAATAAAAGTTAAACCAAAAGATATAGAAAAATCCAGTAGTTCTTAGAAGAATTGAAGAGTTATCAAGACTCTACACCACCACCTCACTATCAAAGCCACAGACCTAGATGATTTTGTCATGGAATTCTCTCGCCTCTAAGGGACATATGATTCTGTTATTACTTAAACCATTTCAGAGGATAGGGAAAAGAAAGTTTCCAAATTATTTTTGTGAAGTTAGCATGACATCAATGCCTAATTTTAAAAATGCTAATGTACTTAAATGAGTGCATACATATACAGAGTCATGTATCCCCAAAGAACTCTGGTTCATGTTCATGCAAATCCTTGCAAAACTTCTAATTAAAATGTTAGTAAATATAATTCAGTAGCACGTGAACAGACTAATGTGATACATACAAATGCATTAATAAAAATGTGTGACTAAAATGGTATTTTAGTGTAAGACATTCTATTAATATATTTATTATGTTAAGAAGTCAGGAAAAAACACGTTATATTGCTGAAGTCATTTGACGAAATTTAGCATCCAGTCCCCTAAAAGACTTGTTATAACAAAATAGAAACTTCTGTAATGTTACAAAACATGTCATGAAGCCTAGATATATTCTCATTAAAATCAAGGACAAGAGAACATATTATCTCTGCTGTTATTTATTATGATTGTGGAAGTCTTAACCAAGGCAACTAAAAGAGAAGGAAATTAAGGAATTGGTAAAATTGCATAGGTGGAGAATAATTTATAACTATTTTCAGATGACAAAATTTCTTACCTGGATAACTGAAGAGAATCAATTGAAAAACTATAGAAAGAATAAGATAATAAAGATGAAAGTTTATAAATTGATATACAAAAATAGAATCTTCTTACTCTCAGTGATAAACTGCTTCAGAAAACAAAGGAGAAAAGATTCCATTTGTGATAACAAAACAAAAGGTAAAACACTTGGGAAAAAATTCAAGAAGCAATGTTCAGTGAGGATCTAGCAATAGGAAACATTTATTGAGCAGTTATTCCTGCCAGTGTTTTAAGTGTTTCCAATGAAGTTTTTCATTTAATCCTTATTATTACTCTCTGAGACAGGAGCCAGTTATTTCTTCTTTATGTGGGAGAAAATAGGTACAGAGTATTTATATAACTTGCTCAAGGTTTCATTAGCCATGGAAGACTTTACTTTTAATCACTATAAGTATTATAGTATTGCTGGTCAATAATTTCCTTCACTGAGGAACTTTTTTTAAAAACTTGGGAGAATAAAAACTCACCAAAAAACAGTTTCTCATGGGTCCCAAGACTCAATGTTTTGAAGATGTCACTTCTTCCTATGTAACTAATACATTTAATGCAATCTCAATAAAAATACGTGAAAAAAAATTCAAAGCTAAGTTAACTGGTTCTTCTATTGCCAGAAACATTTTAAAAAAGTAATGAGGCAATAGGGGAGGAATATTAACATTTATTATGAAACTATGTTGATTTAATAATTGTGTGTTGACACCTGAGTAAATGGACACATTTGTCAAAACAATACAAAGAATCCTGAAATCCAAATATAAATTAAAACTTAATTTAATGGATAGGTGATATTTTAGACTAATGGAAAAAGAGATTCCTTGGTAAACAATTGAATTACAGGGGGCTGGGGTTGTGGCTCAGTGGTAGAGCACTTGCCTAGCATGTGTGATGTGCTGGGTTCAATTCTCAGCACCACATATAAAAAAATGAATAAAATAAAGGTTCATCAACAACAACAAAAAATTGATTTAGGTTTTATGACAACCCATTTTATTATTCAAAAATGTTATAGACGTTCTTGAATGTCATTAAATTTCTTCTGACATAATTGAATAACAAACTAATTTTTCATGTTGTATATATTCATTTCCAATTTTTTGTGATATCCTTAGGTAAAATATTTGCAGATTCTTAATTCTTTTTGTCAAACAAATTCCCCAAAATAGAACTGCTAAGTTAAAGGGTGTAGGCATTTTAGTCTATTAATAATAATTTTAGACATTCCTAGTTTATTGTATTTTATACATTCTCGAGTAATATTTGGAAGTAACTGTTTCATTGGATTCTTGTCAGAATTAAGTAATTATTACATTTTAAGAAATTTTGACTAGTTAGAGCATGGAAATGATTTATATTATTGCTTTAATATTTCATAAGTGATTGCTCTTGAGATTAAATTTTGTTATACATGCATATTGGCTATTTTTACTTTTGTGTATTTAGGCATCCATTGAGTAAAGATAAATATTATTTCTTTTTGGCTAAAATAACCATCTAGACTAGAAAGAACTTATCATTTTAATTTCCCTTATCACTAAAGTAACAAGTTTAGGAATAGTGCCACAAACTTAAATAGCTCCTGTGGTCAAGGAACCTACATTCGCAGATTCACCCAGCGCCAGGCAAGAAGGAAAACCTGGAATCCTCACAGAATTTGGGTGGTTGTCCAGGGTTCTTGCTGATGGTAGAAATTTTGCAACTAATTCCTACACTTTCTTCTTATCTCTTCTTTATATAATAAACCCGATAATTTACTACTTTCTCTCCAATGGGATTGGTTTCATTTTCAATGGTCAAGGAAAGACACAAACATCTCGATGTTACATCGTCAATTAAACCAAGGTGGAGGAGGGGGAAGGCCGGCACAGTGATGAATGAGCAGTCATTTCGATGTTTTCTTTCCAGCAGAAATCTTAGCCAGATTACACTTTATCTCACCCTGACTTTTAGCAAGACAGATAGCCACGCAAAATTTTCAGGTTCAAATAATCTCCATCAAAAGAGCTACAATCCTCACCTTCGGGCCACACTGGAACTTTTCATCTTCTTCACTGAAGGGATCCGATTTCCTTTACTGAATAAGAATTTTATTCAGATTAAGATTATTCAGTTCTAGGTCTTTAACAAAAGAAAAAAAAAAAAGCAAACAAGAAATAGCCTCACAGCTTATGGCAGAGCTTTCCAGAGACTGTCCAAAGAGTTTGATTTTAGATCTGAAAGCAAAGTGATAAGTCCGAGTTCTTATGCAGAATTACACATTTAAATGAGGTATGTAGACCTGTATATTTGCATTACTTGCTAAAATGGAGTTGACCTTAACGCTGAGGCAACAATAAATTACATTAAAAGTAGTACACTCCTGGAGAAAGAATTGCTTTTGATTGCATTGGAAGTTAAATTTTTACCTATTCATTTTTGATGGTAAATAGTACAAATGTTTTGGCTTTAACAGGATTTTAACGCAGCACTTACTATGTTAATGACAGAAGTAAATTCTGAGAATAACAAGTTCAGAAATAAGAAGGAATGTACATGACAGTAGTTTGGTCTTTTCAACGTTATGTGCATGAACAGGAAGAGCAAGGACTGCAGGGTTTTGGAGCGAACTGCAGATACGGTGACACTAGGGTTGTTATCGTCAATTAAGAAACAGTATATATTATTGTCGTATTCCATATTAAATGGAATTGAATGTCAGGTTCCAACCACTTGCCAGTGTTTTAAAAAAATGGCTTCCAAACGACCTTTCACATGCGTGACTCTGATGCTGCCCAACAAAACGATTTTTACCCAGGTTGAATGCTTCAGGGTCCTGGGTCACCTGCAGGACACCCAAGACAGATTGCAGATTTGGCTACCTTCCCGGAACCTGGGAAGAAAGTGTCGTTGGAGAAGGAGCGGAAATCTTCCTCTGAGAACCGCAGACAGCGGTTGGAACCCCTCAAGCCGGTAATGGGCACCTCAGCGGGTTAGGGCGGGCAGCGCTGCGCCGAGCGTCAGCAGGTGAAGACGCTTCCCTTTGGGCTGGGAGCAAGTGGGAGGATCTTGCCTTCCGCCCCAGCACCGCCGGGGGCAGAGGGAAGGTCCTCTCTTGCACTGCCCGGTCAATTTGTCAAGGTTCCGCAGGGATAAATAGCTGTCTCCTCAGCCCTTTATAGTGACCAATCCAAATAAATCGCAGTCACTTTTACTGTGTGCTTCAGCTGGCTGCCTGGCTTTAATGGTTCTGCCTCCGGGACCTCCAGGGAAGGCTTGCCGCGGCCTCTGCTCCACTGTCAACGCCCCTCCCCGGTCGACCCTATAGCTTCGGCCTACCCTCGAGGCTCCCTGGAGTCACTGGGCTAAGTGGTAGACCATTCCCAGCATGCAGGCATAATCTTCCTGCTGAAGTGCCCTCTGGGGTCCCCTGAGTTAAATGTGTGGATAAAACCTCCCATCTTCCTTGAGGTCCTGTCCCGTGTGGTCTCTCCTCTGGGATCTTGTTTACTCCCTACCTCTCCTCTCCCTTCCCCAACTGTTCCAAGCCTGAGAAACGAAAAGTATCTTCTGCATTCCACTTAAAGCGCTTTGGCAAATCAATCCGGATCTGACCGATTTCCTCTGTAATCTTTAAAGCTTTGATCCCCAAACTTACAGCTCCATCTTTCCTACCCCGTCCTCTCCCTCTGGGATCCCTCTGGTTGCCTGCTCAAAATACCTGCTGGCGCCGGGAGGAAATTCACATGTAACAGATACCCAACGAGTGTAAAACCAACACTCAGCTTCCAGGGTCGTTTCCCTCCCCATCTTCTGCCCCATCAACTTGTCGCTTAGAGAGCGCTAACACCGGGAATTGAAGTGAATCCTGAGTGCGGGGCTGGGAGATTTGGAACCGTTTTAATAGAGCTGATGATTGCTATCTTGCATGTGGCGTTGAGCACCCTGCCCTTCCCTACTGGGAGCAGCCCTGGGAGCTAGTGAAATTAACCTGCGGCCCAGGATTGGTCCACAGGTAACTTTTGTAAAGTCAAGAACGATTTTAAACCTCCAAGTATCCAAAATAAGAGATTGGTTTCTTTCATTTCTAAAACCGTTATTGGGGTAAAAAAAAAAAATTTGGAGAAAGCAGCTGATCTCATTTATTTTTTTTTTGAATGATAAACTATTAGAAAGATTTTAGCATCAATTTCGTAATGGATGTTCTTCCAGAAAAAAATAATATCTGTATATATATATTTGCTTTTCATGCATAAAGTGAATTATTCATGAAGAAATCAATGTTATATGAATGCAGACGGCCAGGCTATTCAGAGAAATGAAATTGGCTTCAGAGAGAAATGACATATATAAAAGGAGACACATTCTTTTTCTATACATTTGTGTCAAGTGTGTTTTATTTCCACAAATAAAATTATGATGTTTATTACAATATTCCTTTGACTGTAATCACTTTTTCATCCAATTTCCTCTAATGTCTGATCCCTTCCAAATTTTACTCTTTACAGATCATTGTGCATGAATGTGATTATAATGCAAAGCTCTTGAACTTTAAGAAGTGCTGAAAATCAAGTGTACGTTGCGTTAATAATTTAAAACAGGAGTTTCTGGGGGAGATGATGGATTATTCTAGGTGATTTATTTGAAACTTCACCTGGAAGTTTTGCAGAGGAGACCTGGTTCTGGAGTTGTTTCTTCTTGCCTTTGCCTTTGTGCTGCTGAGCAGAGTTCTAAATTCTCAAATAGATGAAATCATTTTGATTGATAGCCAGTGGTGATGGTCTATGCAAAGGCTCCTACTTCAACTTCATCAATGAAGTCACCTGTATCAGCTCCAGATTAGCTGAGCTCTTGTGATATGCAGCTTTCTGCCAAGATCCATGATGTTTGCCAGTTTACTTTCTCCTGTAGCATCACTGATGGTCAGGAACTTCTGGACCTCTGTTGAGCTGAGAATTTTGCCATTAATAAATCAGTTTTCTAGATCTTGCTTGATTTGTTAGTTAGAGGTGGGGTTTAAACTGTAGTTAAAGGTAAGGGATGGATACAAATGGGCAGTTAGTAAGATATTCCTTCTGGAAAGGATCTACTGCATTTCAGAAATTTGGAGCCTTTGGTGGAACTGAGTGACAAATGATTATTGTTGCCAGAGGCATTTATAAGGTTTTCCAATTTGTTTCTCTGTCAAACAGAAATGCTAGAAAATACCAGCATATAAACATTTTGACTAGAAGACAGCATCTCCTAGGTTCTAGGAAAGCTAGGATGATTTTACAGAGAATATCAGTGAGAGCACAAGAAATACTTCACAGGTTACAGCTAGATGTCAATGTTATAATTGCTGTTTCTTGAACCTTTTAGAGAACACGAGGGAGGAACTGGAAGGGAGTGTCTTAGGATTACCAAATTAGATTTCTAAGTTGTCCATTATAGAATTTATTTGACAGTTAAACTGTGTGAGGTCAGTTAAACCAATTGAAATTCTTCTTACTCCAGAATATTTTGATGGGTGACAGAGCATAACAGTGTTGTCATAGATATTAATAATTTATCCTGAAAAAGATAGTTTTTGATAACACCCAAGGTAAATGGTTAGCTGAAGGTTAATGTTGATGAACATGAAAACAAAGCTTCATTCTGGTAAAGTTGGAGCAAATTATTATAGCCTAGAATAGAAAAACAGGAAGAAATAAGATAAAACAATGCCAATTGTGACAACTATATCACTTTTGAGTATCCTCTTTTGACATTATTTTTAAAAAATCTGTTGTACTTTTAAGTGTGTCAGCTTTTTAAATGGAGAGACCAAAAATCTTTAAAATAGTTTTGAAATACAGGAATTACAGTGTCACACAAAGTAGAGGCGATAGTAATTTTCTAGTGAATTTGAGATATTTTGAAAATGAAGTGGTTGATTGTACCTTCAAACAAATCTGATCCCAGAAAATTATTCAAATCTCCTCTCTGTGTTTTAAAAGACATTTGATTGAGATGCAATGCACATATCATGTATGCTTCACGGATTTTTAGTATATGCACAGGTTGCACAACCGTTCCTACAGTCTAATTTTAAACATTTTCATTCCTCTCTCCCTTAGAAACCTCTTGCTCATTGGTTCCCTCTCATCACCCCTCCTCAACTCAGTTCTAGGCAACCACTGATTTACTTTGTCATTATAGATTTGTCTATTGTGGGAATTTTATGTAAATTATATGATATAACATGGCTTTTATGCAACTGAATTTTTTCACTTAGAATATGTTTTTGAGGTTCAGTCATGTTGCAGCATGTACCAATGCTTTACTCCTTTTTGTGGATATGCTACATTTAATTTATTCATTCATTAGTTGATGGATATTAGGTTTTTTCCCACCAATTTTTGACTGTTATGAATACTTCTTCTGTAAACATTCACATACAAATTTTAGTGCTCTGTTCTGATTTGATTGTATAGGTAGGGCCAAACACTGCCTGATCTGAATGCTAATGTGATATTATGAAAATTTCTTCTCGATCTTGAAAGAAATTAAATTTCACCCCAAGTCTCCCTGCTGGTTTACCACACTGTGCATTGTTTTCCCTGGTATATGCGTGTAATTTATTTCCTTTTTTTTGTAATTTATTTCTAAGAAGCACTGTAGGAGTGAAGTGCTACTTAATTTTTTTTATTCATTGGAACCAGTTAGAAGAAATGAAACTGGGAATCAAAAAATTGAGTTTTTTTTTTTTGGCAAAAGCACAAATTAATAAAGTTAACTAAATCAAGCCACATTAAAGCATCAGGAATTAGTTATATTTACTTATGGAATTTCCATCTGGGCAATTAGAATGGTGATGTTTTGACTTTATTAGTCCTAAATTTTTGGATGCTTGGTGATGTAATCTTTATATCCCCACAGCATATGCACTTTAGATAGTATTCTGCTCTATTTGATAAGCAGAGTTTCTTTCCTTTTTTTGGTTTGATATCATCAGTGAGAATTCAATTTCTGTGACTGTAGAGGATGGTTAGAATATTTGTGATTTTGTGCCCTGTAACTTGGATGAATTTAATTCCAACATATATTTTAAAACGTGTTGTTTCTAAAGTAGAATGTCAGGAAGATAACATGCTGGGCTGGATGGACAACTGCTGGCACTTGTATGTGTTCCTTGTATTAAGGAGCCATATACTCATCTAACAGATATTCATCTAGCAGATGTTCATCTAACAGTCAACACAGGACTGATATTGTTGGTATTGATGAATTTCTTCTTTGCTAATAAAAGTAAGGATTTATATTCTCCCTAATAAAATGCATAAAATACTGGTCAAGGTTGGGCTTTGTGCTGAGGAGTTATTTGAGAGAGGTTAAACTTGTACACTAAATTTCCAAACATAGGTATTACATCTTTCTGCTTTAGGATATAATAAAATATTTATTATATAGATTCACTTAGCAGCTTTCAGAACAGATAAGCTCTTTTTGAAATTCAAAAATTACATGGAACATATAATTTGTAGTACACAACAATTTACTATTTGTGAAAAAACTGACTTGATTTCAACTGTAAGGTTTACATTATACAGAATTAATTGTGGAGTTGGTGGTTGCTGCTACATAGCTGATGTTAATAAGTGCAGATAATGCAGAACAATAAAATTCAACTTGGTGGCAGGCATCAGCAACATTTTTTGCAAAGATCTCAATGTGTGTGATATCTCAAAGTAAATAAAGTAGATCTCCTTAAATTTGCAAGAGAGAATTTTAAAGAGATAGCTAGTTATTCAGGTTTAGCTATGGCTGTGGAGTTAAAATCATGATGCCCCTATCCAAAGGATATCCCTGACTCTTTTATTATCTCAGAATTGTAAATTCAGCATTTTGTTTCATTTAAAAGAAAAACATGGGTGTCCCTAACCTATATGAAGTTTAAAGTTAATGCCATGATATTCAATAGGATTCAGGGCTTTCCAATTCCCTTTCCCTCATGTGTCATTTTGATCAAACTACATCTAAGTTTGAACCTGGGCACAAGTGTATCCCTTAACTTGAAGTCTTTTAAAAAACTGTTTAGGCAAGAGGTGGCTTTGGAATTGGATGAGGTCGGGTTCTGAGAATAGGATTTTGATCATGGCAACATAGTTCCTAGGGTAAGGAGCTCAGATGAGGGTACCACACTAAGTTGACATCTTATTGGTCAAAACTCTTGATTCCTCTTTCCTATATAGAGCACATCAAAAAAGAAGCTACACAGCAAACATTCCCCTGAGCTTTGGGAAGCTTTTCCCAAGTGTGGTTCTCCACAGGACTCCAAGCATATTTGGGGTTTACACACTGTAGGAAGGTGCTACAGTACAATGAAGAATCTTAAAACTATTTGACCATGTGTTTGGCTAGCTCATGTATAGGATTCTTTATTGCAGAAGGGTTCTCCAATAATTTTCTTTGCAAGAAAAGAAATCAGATCTGATATCCTTTCATGGATATAAATAAATAAACTTATTTCCAGTAGCCATACACATTTATCTTCTTAATTACACAGCTTTCTAACTTCATATAATTTACATATTACAGGACAAGTAGTATCCTAACAAACTGAATTCAAAATAGGATACAATAATACATACTATAAGAATATTGACATCAGTAGCATACAAATTGCACTCTAAAAATGTTGAATAGGTATTTTGTCTTCTGGCTTCCAAATAGATGTAGAAGACACAAAGATAAGTGAATAAAAGACACAATGTATGATGGAAGAGGTATGTCATAAAATCCAGATATCTGTTATCTTCATAGGAGGAAAGGAAATATTGACAATGGTCTTTAGCATCTAGTTACATAATTTGCATTTTAATCTAAGCATACTTATCATCTTCTCACTTGTCTCCTTATAGTATAATCATAATAGTTTTATTACCTGGATGGTTACACAGTTTGGACAACTTTATTATTTATGCAGTTAAAGTTCATGGTCTAGGAAAAAGGAATGAATAATTGGAAAATCGGCATGCATCTCATTGGGAACATAAATTTGTAAATATTATCTTTGGAGATTCTTTTTTAGCGCATATTAATTAAGCAGAATAATGACTTTCACTGTGGTATGTTTGTACATGCATATGACATATTTTGATCATATACACTCCCCATCTCTCCTTACCCTTGCCTTCCTCCTCCCCCGATCATGTTCTCTAATTGTCACCTTTCTAGTTTCATGTAATTTTTTCCCCCTAGATTCCACATATGAGAGAAAGCTTACGATACATCTCCTAAGTCTGACTAGTTTCACTTAACATGATGGTCTTCAGTGCTATCCATTTTCCTGCAAATGACATGATTTTGTTCTTTATGGCCAAGTAATACTCCATTGTGTGTATATAGCACATTTTCTTTACCACTTATCCACTGATGGGCACTTAGGCTCAGTCTACAATGTGGCTATTGTGAATAATGCTGTGATAAATATGGATATGCAGGTATCTCTATGGTATTCTGACTTTAATTCCTTTGGTATGTAGCAAGAAGCAGTATAGCTGAATCATTATAGTTCTATTTTTAGTTTTTTGAGGAACCTCTGTACTGAATTCCAAAGTGACTGTACTAATTCACATTCCCACCAAATAGTGTATAAGGATTCCATTTTCCCCAAGATTCTCCAGCATTTATTGTTTATTTTGTATTTTTTTTGAGTCTGGCCTTGAACTTGAGATCATCCTGCATCAATCTCTCGAGTTGCATGTGGTACCGTGCCTGGTTCTGTTTTCTGTATTCTTGATGGTAGCCATTCTGACTAGGATGAGATGGAATCTCAATACAGTCTTGATTTGCATTTTTTCTTCATATATTTGTTGACCATTTGTGTTTCTTCTTTTGAGAGGTTTCTTTTTAGTTCTTTTGTCCACTTATTTATTGATTAATTTTTTGTTTGGTTTTTAGTTTTTGAGTTCTTTGTTTATGCTGGATATTAATCCTCTGTCAGAAGAGTAGGTAGCAAAGATTTTCTCCCATTCTGTAGATTATCTACTCACTCTGTTAATTGTTTCTTTTGCTGTGCAGAGTTTTAAATTTGATACAATCCCCTTTGTTGGTTCTGGTATTTTTTAACTGAACTGTTGGAGTGCTATTTATAAGTCATTGACTGTGCCTATACCTTGAAGTGTTTCCCTTTTGTTTTCTCCCAGCTTTATGTCTTTGATTTGTTTGAGTTGATTTTTGTACACAGTGAGAGATAGGGGTCTACTTTCAGTCTTCCACATATGGATATACAGTTCTACCAGCAGTATTTTTTTAAGGGGCTGTCTTTTCTCCACCATGTCTTTTTGGCA
Organism: Glaucomys volans; assembly: GCA_020662805.1. Lineage (NCBI taxonomy): Eukaryota > Metazoa > Chordata > Mammalia > Rodentia > Sciuridae > Glaucomys > Glaucomys volans. The sequence continues at coordinate 218,828 of JAJEJO010000367.1, forward strand.
CCTTTATCAAAAATCAAATGACCATAACTGTTAGATTTACTTTTGTGTCCTCTATTCTATTCCATTGGCAAAAACAAACAAAAAGCAAACAAACAAAAAAACACATTTGTTTTTATGCCAATATCATGCTATTTTTGTTACTATGGCTCTAGTACTGCTAAATCAGGAATTGTGATATTTTAAGCATTGCACTTTTGGCTCAGGATTGTTTTGGCTATTCTGAGTCTTTTCTGTTTTTGCTTGAGGGGGTCTGGATGTGGAAGAGAATAGAGAGAAGAACAAAGAAACTGTGGTCAACACGGATCTTCTTGCTTCGAGAATCTGGGCTCTGAGTACCTAGAGGCAGGCCCTGATCTGTAACAAGTATTTGTGTGTTACTTTACTAGTTGGAGAGAGAGAGAGAGAGAGAGAGAGTTATTGCCTAACACCATGAGTCCCAGAAAATGTCCAATAATTGCTCGAATAATTACCCTGTGCCCAGATACATAACTTTGTGTGTATGTGTTTCTCTGTGTGTGTGTGTATGTTTGCAAGAGTTCACATGTGAGAAAAGAAGGGTATATAAAAAGAATTTGCATTTGCTACTTTCTACCAACTAATAGAACTAGGCATGCAAGTGCCGATAGTAAAGTTTCTCAATTAAGGATTTTCAGTAGGAAATAAAATGACAGTTGTTAAATTGTTAATTTTGTAATGAGAAACAGATTAAACTTGATTTTTACTACAAGCATTTTTTTGTGCACCAATCATTGCAAAATATCAAGTAAAAGCCAATTATATATTTTTTCCTCCAAGAGGAGAGAGAAGACCTCATATCTTTGGTATCTTTGGTTTTTATTACTCCTGGGTTTGGTTTTTTTTTTTTTTTTTTTTTTTTTTTAGAAACAGATTAGGAAATTGATGGACAAGGTCTTGGAATTTAAAAACCACAATTCTAATTTCTTTCTTTTTAACAAAACAGGTACATTTAATTCATATTGGAAAAATTTGAAAATGTAGAAAAATAAATAATAATGAATGATTTAATTTTTAATGAATTTCACAATAAGACCATCGCTTAAAAAACACATAGATGACTCTTCAATGTCCTTGTGAGCATGTAGCATCTTCTCTCTGTTACACATGTGATGGGAACATTATAGAATGTCACTGGGCAAAATAGGCTTGTAAATGAATGTTTCTTAAAGTCTCTACTACTTTGCATGGGGAAGTAGAATTGACTTCATTAGCAATGAGCACGTAGGAAAACATTTGCTTCTTTTATTCTCTGATTTTATAATTGAGGAGAATATGTCCAGCCAGTGGCAGGGGATACATTTGTTTTATATGAGAGGAAATGGACATTAAAAAATTATCCGTGTTCCTTTTGGCTGTAAAAATCTCAAAATATGTACTAAAACAAGAAATAATAAATTATCCTTCTTTACAGTTTTTTTTTGTTTCTCCCAGGAAAGAGCAGTGGAAAGCTGAGGAATTATTTTATTAGTCCAACTGAACCTTTCTTGTAAAATAAAAAGATACTACCCTCAGAAATTGAGGTGTCTCTATTTTCAAGAACCTAAACCTGCCAGTCTAAACCAGGTCTAGATCATCACTTAAAGTTTACTAGGGAAAAAGCATTTACTATGATTTTTAGTTTTATTTATTGACCATTGTGCTTATAATTATAAGTGATTCAACTCAGAATTTGAGAACATGTACATATCACTTAATATTAACTAAACAGTTCAGACAGTAGGCCTTTTGTGGTTAATAAATGCAAAAACTTCTAAAAGTTGTCAAAATGGCCTTTATTTGTTTTTTCTTGCCATTGAGCAATAGGATATACTAAAAGAAGATAGATCATCCTCTTTCCTGATAAGAAGAGTAACCAAGAAGACGATCTGTAAGAACAAGGTTGTAAAAAACAAGGTTCTTTTTTCAACCCATATCAAAATCTCTTATTGTCCATTGCCTTGGGTAGATGAGATATGTTATTTCTTTAATAAGTTTGATGACATTTGCAGAAAAGCAGTCAACATAGGCACTTATCTTTTGAAAAAAAAATGAGTAAAAATGAAAATTCCAGAAAATGTCTATTTCTTAGAATAAAATCCCTTTAAACTTTTGTAGTGCATAACAAAATACTTACAACATTGAACTTAACATACTCTGTTTTAGCAAATGTATGAGAGAAACCTGGATTTAGGGGGTTTAGAACAAGTCTTTGAAGTATCTTGAATCTCCTTGAGACCTAAAAGACTGTTTACAACTAACCATTGCTTTGTAAAAACAACACTGATGGGATGTTTTGAAATTATCTTGTTAAATTTTTATAAGAATATTTGGGCCCGGGAAAGGAAGCAGCCGTATTGCAAGATGATTTCATGAAATTGATTTACTTAATCTCAGAAATGGAGAACAGGATGCCTTGCAAGGAAGTTTATCAGTGGCTTTGTCTATGAAAGAAATTAAAATATGGAAAGTTACATCAACTTTGAATGGGTCTAATAATTTTTAAATATGAATATAAAACAGTGATTCAACATCCTTAATAGATTTTTTGTCCTTTTTTTTGATAGATTAATTTTACTTTTGATAGGATTGGAATTTAGTTAAAACAGATCTCATAAAGAAACTTGCATAGGAATAAAGTCTGTACTGTATTTTAGACTATTGATAGGTAAATAATTTTTTTTTTCTAAGATAAGCATTTCAGTGTTTTGCAGCACCCACTCTTGGTTAGATGCTTTTGTAACCATCAGTTTATAGTCAAGAGCGGGCCAGGGAGAGAAAGGAGGGTCAGGACAGATATCACCTTTCATAAAGTTGATTTCTTATTCTCAGTTTTGAACTAGTCTGCTGATCATTTATTTCAATAATTAGAGCCTCCAGGAAAATGTGAACAGAAATTTGTACCATTGCTGAGTCTGAAATTGATTTTTTAAAAGTTAGTGGTTAGTAAGAAGTGATTTAGTGGAAAAGAGGGTTAAAATCACTGATATTTTACTTATATTATTAACATGTACTTTATTTTATTGATGTACAGATGCACTTAATATATGTTAATGTGTAAATTATATTTACTTTTTCTCTTTACAACCACATATACATTCTAGATTTCTTTGAGTTGATTAAGTGGCCCTTCTGTCTTTTCCCCCATTTTCTCTAACTTTGCTATTCAGACAATTAGCATCTTATGTTCTCCAATACTTTGTCTTTATAGTTAAATGACATTTTTCATAATGTAATAAATGTGTTTTGACCATTTTTTTTTTTTTGAACCAGGGATTGAACTCAGGGACACTCGGTCACTGAGCCACATCCCCAGCCCTATTTTGTATTTTATTTAGAGACAGTGTCTCACTGAGGGACCTCGCTAAGTTGCTAGGGCTGGCTTTGAACTAGCAATCCTCCTGACTCAGTCTCCCAAGTTGCTTGGATTACAGGCATGCGCCACCACGCTCGGCTTTGACCTGTTTTTACTCCAATTTTGCAGAATTTATTATTATAGGGCAATAATCCTAGATTCCTCATCATTTTGAGAATTTTATCATCCAACTACTATGTGATTTGGAGAAAGTAAGTTGTGTAGGGGAGGATTACTTTGTATTTTTTAGATCCTCAACAATATAATCTTGACAACCTGGATATATTCATTCTTATGTTGAATAAAGTGAATTGCAATTAATCTTATAATAATTGTATTCATTCATATATTAAGTAAAAAAGTTAGACTACACAAAAATACATTGGGTATGATGTTTTTCTAAAAATGACATATATGTACATAGAAAAAGAATGAGAAGGATCTATCTCAAGTTATTTGGTGGGAATATGAATGTTTGGAAGAGATTTTCCTCTGTTATTTGTATTTAAACATTTTAATTGGTTTTATAATTTTTATAGTAAATTAAAAAAATTGATGTGCTATTGAATATGGAAAGCTGAGTCACACAGGAATGTGCTAGATTGAGGTACAGCTGATCCATTGTTAGCCATGCCCTCATCTGAGAGCTGGAATTGGGGGTGAGAGAATGATTATAATTGAGAATCTGTTATGATTTAGATATGAAGTATCCCCCAAAGACCCATATGTGGATGGTTTGGTTCCCAGTACAGCAATGCACTAAGGTGGAGCTTTGGGGAAGTAACTGGATCATGAGGATCAGTGACTTCATCAAATCATTAATCCATGATGACTGAATGGACTATGGGGAGGTGGTGGAAATGTAGGAAGTGGTGCCTAGTTGGAAGAAGTAGCTCAAGGGTGACATGTCCTGGAAGGGTTTATCTTATCCATACTTTTCCACCATGACATTCTGCCTCAACTCAGGCCCAAAGCAATGGAACCAGCTGACCATGCAGGGAAATCTCTGAAATTGTGAGCCAAAATAAATCTTTTCCTCCTTTAAGTTGTTTATCTCAGGAATCTGTCACAGTGATGAAAAGTTGATTAACACAGAATTGATGGATGCTCACCTTGCCAAGGATTCCAGAGGCTATTGCTAGGACATCCTACTCATCCATCTGCAGATGAGGTCTCTTGACGCCCTAGATATTAGGTCACATACCCAAGTTCCGATAGCCATATGGCCAAGCCTGTTCCAAGAAGTTGTTTTGCCAGAGGTCACAGACTTATAAAACATTTTGGCTGTTACACCTGCAGGTCTTCACCATATTATAGGAATTTGTAATTAGTGTTCATATTTAATCATCAGGAATCTTCACATTCAGATATATGTTATCATGGAAAAAATCTTAAAAAACCATACTTCATGTTCTTCTTATAAGATGACAGTTGGAATGGGATAGTGATTGTCTATTTTATGAGGTGCACACACTTTTATTCTCTACTAACTTCACATGAACCACTTGATCCTGTAGGTTTCTGAGTTTGTACCTTTTGTATGAAGGTGAAAACAGGAGGGAGCACGTCTTCATAGATAGTACTTAGGATTGCCAAACACCATTTCTCATTATGCCTCAGTTTTCTTTCTTGTACCTTCAGTACTATTTCGATATTACCTCTTGGGAACTGGAAAAAATAGGCAAAATGAAACAAAACCTCAACTTGGAGTCTTATGGTTAAACTAAGTTAGGTAACATGGCTTAAGTATGTCATTTTGTCAATTCTATGACTCAGTGTAATCAGAGGAAAGCAGCAGAGGCAATGACCTTGGTCCACTGGGTTGTCCAGAGACCAACTGGAGACAGTTAAAAGTAAGGTGCATTCTAAATGTCTTCTTTTCTGAACTCATAACTCTTACCCTTACATTCATTTACAGTAACTAATACATTAGCTCCATGTCTGGTGGAACTCTGAAACAAAATTCATGTTTAATACCGTAATGTGCAAAATGCACTGCTAAGTCAGAGAAGATGTGCTGTACTATGATGACATTTCTAGTCTACCCCTTCTGAAAGTAAATTATCAAGATTTATTAAGGCTATCTAATCATATACATTCACCAACCCTCTTCCAAGATGGAAGTGTATTCCGAGGTGGATGTTGGGATCACAATCAAGGGGAAATGGTAGAATATTTTACACAGAGGCAAAGGAGAGCCATCTTAAATGGAATGATTTAATGGAATGCCAGCTAAGCTACTTGTTTTTCCTACACTGTATAATGTATACACATCTTGAAGACATTGCAAATTTGTATTCATTTTTAGTTTCCATTATTGATTGTTATAGAAACTAAAATTTTTATATGTTCTGTGGTTAGAAATTCCAAAGTATTTTTAGTCATTTAATATTTTTCTAACATAATTCTCCTCTCTTGGCTCTGAATAATCAAATACCTTACCTACTATAGATTCATCTTCACAGCTACAATATTTGTCTAGAAACAGTCTTACTTGCAGGAAAACATTAATCTAAGCAGAAGCATTCAGAACATATGTGTAGAATCATTTCTTCTAGTACACATTTGTTTTGTTAAATTTAGTTCACATCATTTACCAAGATGCCTCCAGCACCATTTTCTTGTTAATCTAAACAGAGGAGTCTTCTTCAGTTCAACATGGCTCTTTACATGGGCTATTGACCAATTTTGTTTGGAGTTTTAAAAATTGTTATGGACATTAAGCCTAAAGGGAATATATAAAGCATAATACTTTAAACATGTTCTCCTGGTTTTAGTCCTAATTTAATAATTAGGAAATGAACAACTGATCCCTAAATAGCTTCTGGCATAAAAACAAAGTATTTTTCAAACACAATGCTTAGCTATGACTTTTGGCCAATGTTTATGCCTTGCAAGTCATTTGTGAATGCTTTCAAATAAAAAATGTGCAGCACTACATTTATTTATTTATTTTCTGGCTTCAGAGGCAGCATACAGGTTGTTTCCATGCTTATTATATCTTTGTTACAAAGAGATGTAATGCTACTTAAATTTTAAACAAGTCAAGGATCTCAAACAGGGTTGTGTTACCATAGCTGGCCATTTTTTGCATTAAAAGGACCATTCCCAGTGTCTTGCAAAGTGCAGTACTTGGACATCCAAAATATCAATAACAAAACAAGACCAAAACAAAGTCCCTTAAGGGAAGAGAATACAGAAAGCAAAGAATAGCAATGAAATATACTTTTATTTGTAAAATAGAATTTTAAAGTTTTGGGTAAATGGATTCCTCTGAAAATCAAATGAAAACTGTAGAGCCCTTTCCAGAGAAACACACATGCAATTGAAAATCTAAATATTAAGTAAGGTTCATTGTGCTTCTAGTTTCATAGATCACAGCTTAGAAAACCCTGTGAAAACTGATATATTTTATATATGTATATATATACATACACAAAGATATGTCCATGTATTATGTCATATAGTGCGTGTGTGTGTGTGTGTGTGTGTGTGTTCCTTTGAAATCACCCAAGTAGTTGAGAGCTTGTACCTCTTGATTATTTCTATTTAAGGACTTGTCTAGTTCCATAGAATTCCATAGTGTAAGGTACTATATCATAGAACATAAGGTATGTATACTAATTGAAATCAATCTTTTAATGAAATAAAAAAGTATGTTTCAAGCAACCAACCTACAAGTAGTCTATTCAATGGGGTGAGATCATCTTATTTTCTCTCTCTCTTTTAGATAGTAGGCATTGAACCTAGGGGTGCTTAGCCACTGAGTCACATCCCTAACCCTTTGTATTTTTTATTTTGAGACAGGGTCTGCTAAGTTGCATGGGGCTTACTAAGTTGATGAATCTGGTTTTGAACTTGTGATCCTCCTGCCTCAGTCTCTCAAATTGCTGGAATTAGAGGCATGTGACACTGCATCCAACTTACCCTCATTCTTTTTTACCCTCATTCAAAAGTTCATGAGATGCCAATTTTCTATGTAAATCTATAAAGAACAGATATTAGGTCTATTATGATTTCAGTAACATTTATTTCAAAACACTTCTCATTTTTCTTCTGATTCCTTCTTTGGATAATTCTAAAATCAGTCTATGCATAATTCTAAAATTACTTAGAAATGTGATAGTGTTTTCATAATTTCCAAGTATGTAGGGATTTTATATATTTCTTTTTTGTTATTGTTTTCTATTTTAATTCCATGATTGTCAGTAAACATCTGTGTATGTTGTGACAATTACTGAGACTGGAGTATTAAAATCTCCAGATATAAGCATTGTACTGGGTTGAACTGTGTCCCTTCAAAATCCAAGGCCCATGTATGTGACTTTATTTAAACATGGAGTCCTTGCAAGTGTAACAAGGTTAAGATGAAGTCAGAATGGTTTAGGATGGATCTTAAATCAAGTATTGTTATCCTTATAAGAGGAGGGAAATTCAAACAGGAAGAAGGTCACGTGAAGACAGAGACAGAGACTGGACTTATGAAGCCATCAGTCAGGGAGCAAAGGACTGCCAGTAACCACCAGAAGTTGGATTAGGTAGGGAAGGATCCTTCCTTAGGCTTTTTAGAGAGAGAGTGTAGCCTTGCTGACACCTTAACTGCAGACTTCTCCAGAATATCAAGGGGGAAAAAACAAGGTTAGGATGTGATAATTCTTTTTTGCTTTTTTCATGTTAACATGTTTAAACTTTTTGTTTTTAAATTTTTAATTAATTAATTAAATTAGTATTATTATTATTTTTGGGGGGTGGTGAACCCAGGGCTTCATGCATGCTAAGCAAGTGCTGTACCCACTCATTTACACTCCCAATCCCCTAAACTCTTTTTTGAAAACAAAAATACTCTACCATGCTTCTATTAACAACAGGAAGTAGATGCTTAAGCTAGCATAGTCTTATTAATTGTATGTATAAGTGGGTAAGAGTATAGGATTTTCGACAAGGTAGTAAATACTTGTTGCTTTTCCAATTATAAGTCAAATTCAAATAAAAGAACATACATTTGGAAACCCTCCCCAAATCTCGACCTAAGTCATTATTTATCAAATATCAGTTAACACTGTGCATGTTGTGCCTTTTCCGGATTCAAAGGCAGTTTAAAAGTAGCCCTGGTCTCCAGGAGCTCTCTGTTTTAGTGTAGGAAAAGACCTAAAAAACCGCAATGTCATACATAGGGCGGTGGTACCCCTAAAGCTAAGCAGTGTGATGTTTTGGAAATCCTTCCCAGTCATTTCTTTATTGGCTATTTTTTCTCTCTCTGCTCTCTTTGACCATCTTAGTGAATCTCAAAGGGAGAAGGAAATTACCTGGAGAGGGGGCGGGGTAGGGAACCTTAGAATGCAAAAAGAGGGGGAAATCCGGATGAAGGTTGTAAAGGATTATGACACCTGCGTCCCCACCTTCTCTCCTTGGGTAAAAATCCAGATCTCTGAGGCAATTGGCCTGGAGGCGAAGAGCCGAGCATCTGGTGGAGCCTGTGCGCCCCGACCCAGGCCGGATGGGATTGCGGATGAGCAGGCCGTGAGGGGACAAGGATCCAAAGGCAGCACAAAGGTTTGGGGGCACTGATCCTGGACAGCACGGTCCTTGCCCTATCCAAATCATACCCCGCTAGCAACTCACGAGTTCCTAGTAGAAGTGGCTCCCTCTGGAGGAGAAGAATAGACAGTTGGGACTGTAAGAAGGCAAAACAGAAATAAGAGCGCTTGAGTATTTACCCCAAAAAGACCACTACAAGTAAAAGGCAGAGAGAAATTGCAAATTGTCAAGCAAGCTAAAGTCGATGTCTGTCCGTCCTTCGCACACACCTCACTCTTAACTACCCTGCAAGGTGGAGGTGTATTTTGGAAAAATAGAGCAGATGAGTCTTTAAGTGATTCCAAATAAGCTCCATTTTCTCGTGAACACTTGTGAAGCAAAGACTGCTGCTTGCATGTTTTCATTTCTATTTTTCAATGGCCCCTGCAGGAACAAAACAAAGAAGAATCAGTCAAGGTGTAAAGTATCCCTCAAATTTTCTTCTTGCCCCCTTCTGAAAGTCACATGTGGTCATGTGCATAATCCAATTCCTGGACGTTTTGCATTTTATTATTCTAATCATTCCACATTGCCTAATAAAATCAAAACGTCACTTCTCTCTGCCTTTGCTTACTTCTTTTGATGGTGTGATGGTTCCCTTTAAAAGAAAGCAGAAGAGGGTAATTGATCTATAGTATAATTGATGACCACAGGAGAACATGTCAGCAAGGGAGCATTCTAGAACACTGACTTTGTGGAGACAGAAATAGAGCTGGATTCCTCCACAGGTAGAAACAGGTTTTTCAGGGCACTGGTGAAGCACAACACCCAAATGAATAGGAAAAGAAAGGAAGAAAACAAATAACCGGGAGTCAGCAAGTCCAGTGAGGAGCAGTCCTCATTTCTTTGTATGCGTAATTTTTGAATTGTTTGAAAGATGCAACCATATTTAGGAATGAACCTTATTTTTATTTTAAATCACATAGAAAAGCATCCTTAACTTTTTAGTGATTATTCCACCTGAGAGCATTGCCTGACCCTGTGCAGAACAACACAAATTTTTAAAAAGTGACAATGAGAAGAATTTCCCATCTGATTTTAGGAGATTATCTTTTTATTTTTCATTTGGTGAAATGAGAATGAAAACCTTACTTTTTCTCCATTCTTAGAAAAAGGAAGAGCTAGGACCCACCCTGGAGCAAGCATCTCCATCCACTTTTCTTTTCCTTTTCTTTTCTTTTCTTTTTTTTTCTTGTGAGGAGATTATTAACATCAGATTAGGATGTGTAGTTGAGTTTCAAAAAAGGCCTCCTCCTGGGAACATGTATTTGTTTGGGGCCTGTGTGTGCATGTGTGTGTGTGTGTGTGCGTGTACACACGTGTATGCTGGTATGGTGGGCAAGGCAGAGGAAGGTGAGATCCACTTCCTCAGACTAAGGAAACCCAGGTCCCAGAAGGAAGGAAAGAAATGGGGTGTGAGCTGCATAGCGTTTGAGGAATGAAACAGCATTGTGAAAACCACCAGACCTCCAAAACCCCCACCTGCAACTGTAGGTGTTAAATCACTACAGTGCACGAGGGCAGGATGCCGATCTGGATTTGAACAGGGAGTTGATAGCTCACATTTCTTTCTTTCAGTACATAGTGAAAAAAGTGGAAAAGTCAACAAAATCAAAATGGAGTTGCTGGTGTCATCCCTGAAAAGAAGATCAACAAAAATAATACATTCTAGACATCATGAGAGAAGGGTTTGCATGCCTGATTGCCTGTTAGTAACTATCACAAAAGCCTGCCGAACAAGAAGCTTGCACAGAACTACCACTTTCTACAAAACAAGGAACTTTGGCCAGCAATGGTCTGTTAAACCCTGGGGTGATTACCACTCTTGTAATTTTTTATTATAGCCAAGGATTACAGTTTCAACATGTCTATTGTAATCCTCCTCATTTTTGTCTTTAAACACGTTCCCTTATCTCAACCTTTTTGTATATGCCTACAGTTTACTATGGCATGTGTATTCTCATTGCAATGTTCTGACATTCTTCTTAAAATATTATTCTCTGGAGAATCTCTGTCTGATTGCTTTTTTATTTAGGTTGAGAAGACCACAATTTTTATTTTAACACCCAACAGGTGTCAGCAACACACAGAGACTTGTCTCAACACTTTATTTAAAAAATTACATAGTTATATATATATATGTATGTGTGGGTGTATACAAATTTTTTAATAAGGGAGTGAATGTTCATGTTGGGATGTGTATTTGTGTGTGTGTGTATACTCAAGTACATTGTGATATTGCACAGAGTACAACTCAATTACTTTTATTTAATCCTGAGACATCTAGAAATTATCTGTGAATTTATGCTATTCTCTTTTTAAGTGATATATTATAAACTTGTAAAATGTACCCAATTACCTTGAAACAGCCAGTGGGTTAGTAATTGGTAATGCTTGTAAATAACAGCAGATGACATAAAAGTGTCTGCTGTGCTGGACAACAGGCCAAGCACTCCATTTACATTATCTCACTGGTTTTACCCCCCGATGACATTAGCATGTTTCAGGCTTCTGCGTGTGCCAGGCACTATGTGAATCACCTTGACATGCACTATATGATTTATTCTTCCAACAACCTTACAAAATAGAAACTACTATCAATTCTACTTTGAAAAATGAGAAAACAGGATTAGGAAGACTAATGAATCCCCCTAAAGTCACACTGGTGGTAAGTGGTGGCTCTGGGAATTGAGCAGACTGGTTGATCTGAATCACCTTATTATTAAGAACCATTTTATAGAGGAGCTGGTTGAGGCTTTTCAGAAATAATGAAACCATGTTGCTCTTCTAATCAATACCACCAAAAAACTTCCCATTTCAATCAAAGTAAAAGTCATGTCCTCTGTTATGAACAAGACCGTCAGTGTTCTAGTTTCCTGTCCCTCTGACATGACCTGTTCCTACTTTCTGTTCTCCACCAGGCATAGCCGTCTTCTGCTAATCTTTCAATACTCCATGCAGACCCTCCTCTCTCAGGGCCTTTACACTCCCGTATCCTCCATTGGGAATGCTTTCCCCCAGCTATCCACCTGGCTCCCTCTGCTACCTCCTGAGGTCTGTCAAACAACACATCAGGTGATTCCCGACTGTTCCCGACTGTTCTAGTCCAAGTTGTCAACTTCTTCTCAGTACCCAATCTCCCTATCCCTTCACTTCCTAACCTCTTCCCTCATTCTTTCCCCTGTTCTCTTGAATGTCTATTTATATTTTTAAATCCATCTATTTATTAATACTCTTCTTCCCTCTCCCAAATATAAGCTTCACTGAAGGCAGATATTTTTTTTAACTTCTTTATTTGAAGCTCTAGCATTTGCAACAGAAAATGGCACAGTAATGGATGCTCAATAAATATTTGAATGAATGACAAGTGCTTAAGAATCTCAACAAGGTCACATATTTAGTAATAGGTAAAGTGAGCTTAGTTACAAATCCAATATTGAGTTTATCCCACATCAAATGCATGAACTATCTTCTGGGCTCTTCTCCTAAGTCCCTTGGTCTTTAGTTACAGCAGGCCTGGTGAATGTGAATAAACAAACCAAACAGGAAAAAGGCAGCATTTGTTACTGTCTCTTAAAGTGGGATACTTTAAAGTGAGATCAAATCAGAGGCCAGGTCAGGGAAAGGGGACACTGGTCTTTAACAGAAAGGGAGTTGACAAGTGATGAAGTCAGGAATGTGCTGATGTTTCTGGGCTGGTGAAGGGCAAAGTGTGGGAAGGTCCTGATGAAGGTGGTGTGGGCTTAATTAATTAGGGTGGGATGCCTGCAGTTAAGGGAGGAAGGAACCAAAAGATTGACTTGGAGTGGACTGGAGTCTCAAGTAGCGGTTACAAAGGATCCTGGAGGCACAGGAAGGATGGGAGAAGTGTTGGGTACAGCTCAATTTGGCCGGTGGCCAAGGAAACATGTCAGATATTAGTGAAAACAGGCCACAGCTGCTGCACTTTATAAGCTACATGGCAGGCCTTCCCTCAGCCCTCCCCCAGCCCACCCCATCGTGTGTCCTGGAAGAGTTCTTCTCTCTCCACCACAGCCAGTCATAACTCAGTTCTCACTTGAGGGCATACGAGAAGGCTAGGGGATGCTCAGGCCTTATGGCTAATGGAAAAGGTCTTGGAGTGCTAATGAAGCTCAATTTCTCCTGAAACTGAGAATTGAAATGTTAGTGTGCTGAAGTCCCACCCAGTTTGTTCCCAGTTTAAAAAAATCATGGTTATTTTTCTTTAATCTCATCATATCTTAATTTGTAATTTCTAAGACTTTTTGCAATATGTAAAATTTTATTTACTCCCTCCTCAAAATGTATTGACAAGTTGTTTTTTTTTTCTTTTGATACCAAGAATTGAACCCTGGGACCCTCAACCCCTGAACTGAGCTATATCACCAGTCCTTTTTTTCTTTATTTTTATTTTTGAGGCAGGGTCTCACTGAGTTGCTTAGGCCTCGCTAAATTACTGAGGCTGTCTTTGAACTTTCAATCCTCCTACCTCAGCTACTGGGATTACAGGCATATGCCCCAAAGCCCAGTGGTATGGATATGTTTTATATGTTTGTATATATTGTATATGTTGTATATGTTTGTATTTATTTCTCCTTCCTAGAAAAATATTTTAGATATTTTAGAATAAGACATATAAAAAGTTTGTATGTATGTATGTGTGTGTGTGTGTGTGTGTGTGTGTATATATGTGTGTATATATATATAACATACTTATCTCTGCATATGTACATTACATCTGGGAGTTTAAATATAGAAAGGCTAAAAACAGCTAAAAGTAGCACATATTGTTACTGAGAAATGCAATTTGATTGAGCTTCCTGGTGACATCTCTCTCCTTCTCCTTTCTCTACACCCCCTACTGTTACCCTATAAAACTTGGTCAGTGATTAAGTGCTTGGACTTGGAAGCACAGGGCTAGGTTAAATCCAGGCTCTGCCACACACTAGTTGTGTGACAACGCTAAAATTTTCAAAATTATTTAGCCTTTATTTTTTTAATTTTACTTGTCTATAAAATGAGGTCTGATATGAAGCCCTTCACTAAGGACTTTTGTAAATGTAACTGAATAAATATGTATAAATATATATTAAAAATATACATACATATTCAATTAAATTTACAAAATCCCTTAGGTAAGGATTTTTATGTACATATATATACACGCATAGATCCCCCACATATGTATCTATCTATAGGTGTATATATACACATGTTGCATGTTACATATTTAAAATTGCATTCACTATTAATGTACTATCATTTACAGACACTAAATTCTTAAATGATTTTTGTGTGTATTTGGAGCCTCATATTGGTTGCTTATTGCTTTCTAAATTCAAAGGGAATAGGAAAGTGTTTCTTGCTGTGCTTCATACAGAATTTAGGGAAGAACCCACACAGAGGTACTTCAGTACTTTTTATCATGTTGAAGAAATGAAATATTTTGTAATAATTATAATTAAAGTTCTAGCCAGTTGATATTTCTCATTTTTAATGAAAGATGTAAATGTGGTATGGCCTACGGCGGACTCTTCTATTTAGGGAAATAAAAGTCAATGTAAAATTCTTATTTTATACAGGTTTATATAGGTTATTTTTAGTCTTAACATTCAGGAAGTGAGTCCCATTACGTTTTCTATTTTTTCATGTCTTTGTGATACTCTTTGATGCTGAGAAGGTTATTTTGAATAGCACTCATCTCATTCACATTTCGAGATGAAGTAAGGTCCATGACCTCCAGGAACTACACAGGTTTTGGGATTGGGAAGATGGGAGTTTAGCAAGCAAATCTGCTAAGAATGAAGACTAAATCATTTTCTTTCCCAAATTTCTTCTAGCATGAATTGACACTTAGCTCACAAAGGCATTAGAAAGTATGGATAAAGTTTGTAAAGTGCATTGAAACCAAACTAAGTCCTATATAAGTTACCAGTGACTAAATTTACCTCAAGTTGATAATTTTGAGGATTTCACTGTTCAAACTTGACAGTCATTTGATAGAACGAAACATTTTTAATTGATTCTTAAAATAAGATGCTGGACACTTTGAAAGGGGCCCATAAGATGAATGAGTCAAGCCCTTCCCTCAACAGAAAGCATTGGCTACTACGAGAGGCACAAATAAACTTCCTTTAGTTGTAATGCAGACTCAGTCCAAATATAAGACTAGGAGATGTTAAAAAGGGCGGGACTAGTTCTGCTGGAAGTGTGAGCTGTGGATAGTCTAGAGAAACAGAGGTAACACAATACAACTGCAACTCAAGGAGAGCCGGAGAATACCTAAGGCTTCAGGTCCATGGAAATAACTGTTGAAGTTAAGAGCATAGTTGCATGGTGAGACTGGCATGGTATGTAGCTGGAAAAAAGATAAAGCCTAAAGTTACGGCAGTGAAAATGGACAGAGGGTTTATTTCACAAAAATTTTGAGGTTATGATAGACAAGACATGGTGACTAATGGCTGTGAAGGTTTAGGGAGCTAGGAATTCAAGATGATGTGGTTTGGGTTTGTGATATTAACTGAGAAAAAGGACATGGCACTATTTCTTGCTTTTTGTTTGGCAAAGATGTGTGCAATGCTAATTTGGATTGAGGTATTTTAAGTTTAAATATTTTGTTACCATGCAAGCAAAACTACCTTTGTCCTACATTTCCAGTGTTCAGTTAGTATTAGCATCCTGTGAACAGATATTTGCACTATACTAGACATCTTTTGGCTCACTTTCAATCTTCCACAGACTGTGGTGTACCTTCTTCAGAACTCTTGGATTTTACCTACAGGAACAAGCAATAGAATTGATTAGTGCAATTGAAATAAAATAAGCAAAAGTAAAGCTTTTTCCAAGATTCAAATAGGACACATATCCAGATACAATAGCACCTTCCCCTGGGTAAGGTATTCTTAGTGAGTATTGGACCTTGCAAACTTCCAGATCACCAAGTAGGCAAGAGAATTAGTAAAGGAAAGAAAACTGCACATTTTAGTAGAGCCAGAAACTTATACTAGCTCACAGATACATTTCTATGCCTGGGAAGCTATGTACAAGTCAATGAAGATTTAGCAGAAATACAACTAAACAGAAGCTGAGATTTAAAAAATCACTCAAGAATATGCACATTGCACACTGTTTGGCAGGAAATGCCTATGAATTTTTTTTTTTGCTCTATTTCTTTGTACACTCTCCTTAAAAATCAGCTTTGACAGACCAATGAAAATTCTTTATCAAAAGATTCTTGAGAACTTCGACCTATGTTCATAGTTTTCTTCTTAAATTTAGTGCCTCAATTCACACTGCCGATGGATGAACCATTTTTTCCCTTTAAAAATAATGTTTTCACTAAAATAAAAACTGAGACACATCTAAAAAAATTTCACTTACAACTGCAAATACAAAAGTCACATATATTAAAAGCACGGTTCAAGAATTTTTTGAAACAGATGAAAGCAAATATTCTTTTGATTTGTCAATTTGTACTTATATGTCAATGTAAGAATATTTTAAGCAAGGCAGGGTAGCACATACTTGTAATTTCAGTGATTTTGGAGGATAAGGCAGGAGGACTACAAGTTCAAGACCAACCGCCTCAGCAGTTTAGTGAGGGCTTAGGTAACTCAGTGAAACTCTATTTCAAAAATAAAAAATAACGTGGGCTGGGAATGTATTGTGTTCAATCTCCAGTACTCATCCTATATATTTATATATATAGAGAGATTTTAAAGTATATATTCTTGTGACTAATATTTAATAGTAGAGAATAGATACCTTATTTGTGTAACCAAGAGATCAATAAAATTCTAAAATTTTTCATTAACTTTCTTACTTTTGTTTGTGTTGTCATTTATTCATGAATTTTTTCAGGATTAGGATTCAAAATAAAACTTGATTTAATCAATTTTGCTCCCTAAATGTAGCTCTAGTGCAAATCTAGATGGAGTTGAGATTTAAATGGGCTGTAGTCCACCAACTGGATTTAAAGTTTCTAATGATATGTGCATTTATATTTATTTGTGCCAATTCCTCCAGTTCTATGTATAATTGAAAAAGGATTCACATTTTAGAAATCATACATATTGCAATGTTAAAATGTCTTCATGAAACATAATAATTTGATAAGGTAGTTTCTTTATAAGTAGCTAAAAGTCTACTTATTTAAAATCACCTGTTGCTCCAAGTATTGGTCTACAGCTGTGGTTTCCAGAAGAACTGAGCCAGCACAATTGAGCAGCCACCCAGACATTGTTCAATATGATAGGCCCACAATAGTGAACAGGGTAGAGTCGGGAAACCTGCATTTTGGTTAAGAGAGAGGAGCAATAGACAGAAACACACCAGAAAATTACAAAGTAACAAATGCTATGGAAACAAGTCACCAAGAAAGGGAGAGGGGGTCAGGGTGAAGAGGGTGGTGAAACTTTCAACAGATTAGATTGACAATAAAGACTCATTGCAAAGGTGAAATTCAAGCAAACATCTGAAGAGGATAAGGGAGACGAGTTAGAAAAACATAAATGGGGTCTGGGTGAAGGTGCTAGCAATGAGAGGTGGCTAGATGTATTGATGGACTATAGGTTTTAAAAAAGAAGTTAAGAATTTTAGCTGGAGCAACTGGAGGACCAATGTGGCAGACTGTTTTATTGTTTACCAAATATTTTAGTTTCCCTCAGTGTAGGATTCCTTCTTGTGAAAGGATAGTACATTTCTGCTTTTTTGAAAATAGGAGGCCATGTGATTAGCTTGGCCAGTAAAAGTGGACAAAAGCTTTAAGCATCAGTACTAGATTTGCTGTGTCATTTTTTTCTTTCAGAAAAAGACTGTTCTGTCAATCCGGTTCCTAGGGCAAAGATGATGTGCTAACTGCAGGATACATAAAGAGGTTATACAGCCAGAAATGAAACTTTGTTATTGAGCTGGTACAATGTTTATCTTATTTATTACTGCAGCAAATCCCAGCTTAGCCTGACTAATACTGATATGGTTGGCACCAACATAGATGGAAATGTCTGGCATAAAAGAGAACAGTTTTGTATGTGTAAACAGAGATCAGGAGTTCAGGTTAGGCATGTGAGATTTGAGATGCCTATTAGACATCTAAGCAACATTGTCAAACAGCTAGTTGGATATAATAGTTGGAATTCAAGGAAGTAGTATAAAGATATTATTTTAGTCACTGGTCTGAAATTGAATGAAGTTCCCATGACAGTAGATAGATAAGAAGAGACCCAGGAATTGAATGCTGGAGTATTCCACTAAAAAAGAAGACTGAAAATGAGAAGCCATCAAGGCAGGAGGAAGACAAGGAGAACTTGTTAACCTGGAAGCAGAAGGAACAAAGTATCTCAGGGAAAATCCTCTGTGTCATACAGTACTGATATTTCAAGCGAGGTCAAGATTGAGAATTGACCTTGGAATGTAGTGATGTGGAGGTTACTGATAACCATGAAAGGAGCAGCTCAGGTGGAGTGGTCTGTAAGAAAGCCTGAATGAAAGGGGTTCAAGAGAAAAGGCAGTAGAAGAATGAGACAGCAAGGATGGGTAACTCCATCAAGGCGTGCTCCTGAAGTGTGGAGCAGAGAAATGATAGCTGTGGAGTGAAATGGGGTCCAAAAGGTTTTGTGTGTATATGTGTGTGTGTGTGTGTGTGTGTGTGTGTGTGTGTGTGTGTTTTTTCAGCAAGATCTGTGAAATGATAGCAAATTCATTGATTAGCAGAATGATCCAAAATAGAGGGGACAATTGATGAGGCAAAAGAGAGGAGAGACTTGCTGGAGACATGTGATTTAACAGGTCAGACAGTGTGGATAGTGGTACACAAGAGGAGATGTTGGCCTTTGGGAGGACCTCATGTAGTTCTTTTATGGGAACGAATTAGGAGAAAAACTATGTGAATACAGACACAGGTATATAGGCAGAGGGTGAGAGCTTGTGGAACTTCTGATTGCTTCTTTTTTTCTCATTGAAATTGGAAGCCAGGTCATCCACAGCAAGGGAGGAGGTGGAAAGAACTATTAAAGATTAGACATAGTTGTATATCTTTTAAAATTCCATAATCAGTTGGATGTGGGAAAGGTGCAGAGTAATAGAAAGGCGCATTTAATCATGGTTGGAGGTTTTTCTTGCAAATCTGAAGGCAAAGGCAAAAGAGGATGAAGCTTTTTTTTGGTACTGGGGATTGAACCCAGGGCACGTGACCACTGAGCAACATCTTCAGCCCTTTTTTATATTTTATGTAGAGACAGGATATCGCTTGAGTTGCTTAGGTAATTGCTAAGTTGTTGAGGCTGGCTTTAAGTTGGTGATCCTCCTGCCTCAGCCTCCTGAGTCACTGGGATTACAGGTGTTGTGTGTGACACTGTGCCCAGAAAGGCTATTATTCTAATGACTAACCATGAGATTTTAGTTGGGTATGGGGGAAAGTCAGGGCTGAGGCACTGAGAGACAGTGACAAAATGGTACTATGAGTGGATTGTTGAAATGGAAGTAGTAGAAAGAATAAATGTCAAAATTAGAAGCTGTTGGTTGGAGAATGAGCTGCCTAAAACTGAGATTATAGAAAGGCTGCAGTTGCTGGTGACAAGGTCTAGGGTGTCTATAGGAGCAATTAGCTGAGTGGAGTACAGGACAAGATCTTGGAAATTTTTTGACTCTGAAGTTACTCTAAGTAGTTCATATTCTTAAAACATTTCCCCATTCAAACTCCTTAATTAAACTCACTTGTATTCCATATGAATTTGAATTTACAATTTAGTTAAATTAATGACTGAAGCACAGTGAAGAATTATTTTGGTTTACTTTAGAATTATACAGAATGAAAATTTACAAAGTTAATGAATAAGGAAGGATTTTGGGGGTATTATTTTAATAATTGAGAAGTGTTCATGTAAAAAATGACCTAATAATTCATTAAAGTCCCTGAATATATGTTAAACAGTTGAACTTGGTCATTTGTTCAGTATTTAGCTTAAATGTTTTTGTAAATCACTATCTGGGAAATACGACTCCTGTTACCATCACCCATTGAATTTTGGGCATTAAGATATGGGTTAATGATGGCACAATGACTATTATGTTGCAGGAAATATCTATTAAAAAATGTGAATCTTGTTTACCTTATACATTGGCACAAGTCCTTTTTTATATATGACAAATCATAGAAATCTAACTTTGAAATATCAGAGCTGCAAGTCAGTTTTGAATGTTTAGAAAAAGTTGGTAGCAAACATTGAACTTACATGAAAAAAATCACAAGTCACTCAGAGATTAAAAATAGGTCTTATATCTAAGAAGAAAATATGGTTACTGATCCTAACCTCATTGACATTTAACTCATTTAAATCCCACCCAGCTCCCAATTTTGTTTTCTCAGATGATTTCCAATTAATGAAAATGTGTAACATAGTATTTGTCATATAAATTTAATTCTATGCACTAATTTGGAGGATAAAATGTCTCTTCTGGCAGAATGATGGCTAAGCAGCTTTCTGTCACTGGAACAAATACCTGAGATTATCAATTTATAAAGAGGAAGGTTTATTTTGGCTTGGTTATGGGGCTTCCAGTTCATGATCAGGCAGACATATTGACACTAGGCCTTTGGTGGGGGTGCTGGATGACCATGGAGGGGAGCATGGGGTGGAGCAAAACCACTCACTTCATGGCCAGAAAGCAAAAGAAAGATGAAGGGAGGGACCAGAGTCCCACAGTCCTTCTGGAGGTACGTCCTGGATGAACAGGCCCATCTGTTCAAGGTTCCACTACCTCCTACTTGCACCACCCTGAGGACCAAGCCTGTAATACACAGGACTTTGGGAGAAATTCAGACTCAAACTATAGCATTCAATGCCCAACTTCCCTTCCCTCCTTCTTTAATATAGATACCTGTTTTTATCCTCACACTTTGCTGCTTGGAGTCAAGACTGCATTTTCCAGGCCCAATGGCCACAGATGAGACTATGGATAGGTTGGGAAATTTTTCTTTAAAGTACACTTTTCTCTTTCTCCCTTGATAGTTTCCTGCAACTCATCTGTGTTGCCTGGAGCTTTAGAAGCCATGTTAGATGATGAAATAAAGGCAGCTACTGGTACTACATTGGCAAAGGAGAACTGGAAGTTTCCTGGGTTGCTGAAGCACAGTGTCAGTGTTTCAAGAACAACATAAAGGAGGAAAAGTTTATTTTGGTCCATGGTTTCAGAGATTCAGGCCATGATTCCATGGCTCTGGGCCTGAGATGAAACAGAATATCTTGGCAGATGGGTGGTGCAGAGGAAAGCAGCTGAGGACATGATACCAGGAAGGAGAGAGATACAGAGAGACAGAGACAGAGAGAGACAGAGAGGAGAAGAGAACTCCTCCTTACACCAGGGACAAAATATAAACTCCAAATCACTTCCCCAGGGATCTCCATCTTCCAGTTACACCCTACCTGCTTACAGTTACCACCCAGTTAATCCATATTGTCGGATTAATCCACTGATTATGTCACAACACTCATAATCTAATCATTTCACCTCTCAACATTCTAGCATGGTCTCACCCCTGAGCTTTTGGAGGACACTTCATATCCAAACTATAGCAGTCAGTGTGTACTGCTGGTTTGCTGTTTTCTTGGTAGAATGGAATCTTTCTGTGTCAATCACTGCTTTCCAGGCCTCTCTTAATTGCAACAACATCCAGTTCCTAATAGATAAAGTAAGTGTCATCCATTCTCATCCCAACTGCATGATTTTTATGCAATTTTCCTATTATTGACTGCTCTTCTGATACTTCCTTGTTTCTCTATAACTTCCTAGGAAAAGGGGAAAGTTTGTCTTCTCATTCACAAGGTTTCTAGCCATGTGTGTTGGCTCCACAGTGGTTTGGTCTTATGTTAGGAAGTAACATCTCGACAGTAGTTCCACATGAGGGAGAGAGCAGGGGAGGGGTTGTAAACTCAGTTTGGGGAGTTTTTCCAAACTACACATTCTTTGCACCATTATCTTTGCAGATTCTGATATTCTCCTACCAACTCCCATTTGAGAACCTCTTATCTATAGCACATCCGCAAGTTTTTGCTTGCTTCCAATTGGCAAAATTTAAACTAATAGTTTAAAAACTTACTCAGAATTTTGCTAAGTGAAAAGACATAGAAGGCTAGAAGATATTAGAAAAGAAATACCACATTTTCCACAACTTTTTAATTTAAATATATGTCTTGAATCTTGGTTTGAAAAATTCAGTTAAATATCCACAAGCATCTACATATTTTCTCTACTAGGTTCTTCCTCCTAGATTTGCTCTTTCAAAGTGTGGGGAGGGAGTGTGTGTGGGGAAGATACTGTGCCATACATCTGTCAAACCACTATTTTTCTTTTTACTATCAAGCTTTCAGGAATATTTATTAAACATTGTGGCATATGTGTTGCTGTGCTAGGCACTATTTGCACTTGCCAATAGCAAAACACAATTATCTCCTGTTTCCATCGAAAGCTCATCCAGTTCTCTGTGGGAGGAACTGGAGTCTTCTTTTCCTCTCTCTTGGTGGGTGGCCTGTTGATTTGGGCTGACACTGCTCAGTATGTACTCATTTGGCTAAGCTGTAATTAGACCAAGACTGTGGCATTACTTGCTTTGTCTACAAGACTTGGTGACAAAGAAGGCAAAGATTCAATAATGCATACCTGATCTATTTGACGCAGTAGTAGCATGATAGGGACAGGCAAAGTCTTTACAAATACAAATCATTGAAACAAAAAACAAAAAACTGAAGACGAAGAAATCAGGATTATGTACAAGAAGGAAATAATTCAAGCTCAGACGTGTAGTAGGGACATTGTAGATTCTAAAATTGAAAAAGAAACTATACACTGCCTTGTGTTATTGTTCCCTAAGCACAGAGAACACTGAGATCAGGAGGCAAATATTATACCTGCTGTTGACAGAGCATTGCTGATCATGGTGCCTGTGCAAAGCATTTGCTTTGGAAACATGTGTTACTGACAGATAACTCCTGATAGATAAATTTGAAAAAGTGGGAGGCCTTGAGGGTGTGTGGCTCAATGGTCAAGCATGCACTTAGCATTCATGAGGTCCAATTCCTGGCACTCCCCCGCTGCCCCCACAAAGAATAGTAGTTATTTTGGTTTTTGGTTATATTGAAAGTTTATTGCAGTTTAACTTTGACTATGCCTTTGATTTTTAAAATATTACTTGTGCAATTTATATTTAACTGTACACAGTCTTACATTCCTTCCTGGGTAACAGAAGCTTTTTAAAGTCAGGGATTTATTATTATGACATTGAGTGTACTAAGCATTTTTCTGTAGATTTGATTTTTCCCTCATTGTTGAAGACTTATGCTTTAAGTAGTGGATTTGAGAGAGTGGCTGGGCGTGTCACCTAACTTACTAGGTTTGGTCCCTCTTTTGTTTTATCACCAGGCAAATGCCCAGACTTCACTTCCTATTATCCCTTGGCTTTTCAGTGGAAGTGACCTGAGGCATATGTAGGCTGGAGATTTTCAGAAGGTTCTACATATTCTCCTTCAGCTTCTGCCATTTGGATACAAATGGTGGTTCATCTCTAGAAGACAGCAGAGCCACGTGTTCCTTGAGGAAAGAGTCCCTCTAGCCTCAAGAGTAGTCTTGTACTGTTCCATGTGTGAAAAATAAATTTCTATTGCCTTTAACTCACTAAAACTCTCAGGCCAATTATTATAGCAGTTCATCCAAACTCATACAGTTGTAAATCTGGGTACAAATTTAATGGTAAAAATCAATTATTCATAATCCCAGGCACTGGGGAGGCTGAGGCAGGAGGATCATGAGCCTCAGTAACTTAGTGAGGCCCTAACATCTTAGTGAGACCCTGTCTCTAAATAAAATATAAAAAGGACTGGGGATGTGGCTCAGTAGTTGAGTTCCCCTGAGTTCAATCCCCAGTGCCCCCCCCAATCAATTATTCAACCATCAAAATACATGCTTAAATTAGAAAGAGATACATATTAGGTACTACATAAGTATGAATAAATGCTAGATATTATGGCAATTTTCAAAGAAGAGAAACCCTGTAGAAAAATGAAGTTTGGGGGTACAATACACAGGACAGTTACTGTATCAGTGATGTCAGAAGGCTGGGCAATGGTTTTCCCCATCAACAGATGAAGACAATTAGACTACTGCTACCTCCAAAGAGGCTAAATGTAGGGAAGAATCCTATTTTTTGAAGTAAGAGTTGCTGTAGTTTCTGGGCCAATTTGAGAAAGTAATTGGTTTTCAATAGCTTAGTCCTGTTATACCTTGCCTATCTTGCCATATGCAATACTCATGTTTTATGAATTATAAGTAGAAATTATATTTTAGATTTTCTAGAAAAAATTACTTAGTTTGCTTTCTGCCTTGTTTGTTTAGTATATTATTTTTCAATATACGAAATTAATAGTGCATGGAATCAACATTTAGTAGCATACAGAATAAATATATTTTATATTTAGTAGCATATATAAATTTAATAATATTAGTAGCATATTGAATAAATATATTTTTCTTAACATTTGGGTCTAGGTCATGAGGAATGAGCTGGATTATTTGCTCTTTAAGGTTCTTCTGTAAAAACTGAGATATATTCTTAATAGGAGAAAGTTTGCCAAAATACTCTACACAGAAAGCACTGGGCATAAAAGAAGTGGACGGGCTGGTCAGCTTCAAGACCACTCCAGCCCAGAAGTCTTTGCTTTCACAGGATGATTCCTTAAAAAATCCAGTGTCAATGGTTTTAGGGTTTCCTCTTCACCCTCAGTCACTTCTGCAACCATTCTATTCTACCATGCCACACTGGTTCTCTTCTTCTAGGAAATACCCTAATTTTAGTGCCCAGGACCTATCAGAGTTTCACTTCCCCATCCAAGTAGGTAATGACATGGCCCAGCCTGCTGAGTACACAGTGCCTTACTTGTCCGGTAGGGGAGCTGACCACACTTACGTTTGCTTTAATCTGGTATTTTCTTTTGTGTCTGTGGTTTAAATTATGTAGTAAGTTATTAGTAGGTGGTCCTCCTTAAACACATTTTTATTTTATTTTAAATCCTTATTTTATGTTATCTACTTATTTTAAATCCTCATAACATCTTTACATTGGTTAATAGATTTCATACAAAAAAAATAATACTGGGGGCTCTGAGTTCTTAAGTATAGAGCATATTTGATTTACACTAGAGCCCTACGGGGGGCTCCTTATTGTTAAAAGCTGAAGTCATCCTAGCCTAAGTGAATTCATAATAACCTAGAATTCTAGTCTCTGTTACTGTCCTAACTGGTCTGATTCTTCCAGCACCCAGGTGTGGGCCCATTTTTGCAAAGGTGTTTGTAAGTCATGTGCTGTGAATGGAGTGTTTTCCTTTTCTTTTGGTTTGTACCTGAAAGGGAAGTCTTGACATTGCAATGACATTATCAATCACACAAAGACCCTTTCTCAAGGGAAGGTCCTTCTCTCCCACTGCAGACTCACTTGGAATGTAGACTAGGGCTATACAGGTACTCAAGGTTCATTAAAAACACAGGAAAACATTGGGTAGGAGAAAAGGGGGTCAAAATCTATCCAGGACCCTCTCAGAGAAGCTAAAAGGCAAAAGGTTAAAGTTTCTTTGTGTGTGTTTAAAAAAATTTTAAATGAAAGAAGACACTGTTTTTATGTTCTCTGTGTCCAAGTGTTAACAGGATGAGAAACACTTTTTGTTCACATTCCCTTGTAACCTTGAACTGAGAATGTTGAAGTTCTTGTCCTTTTTTTTTTTTCATTGCATCCCACAAAAAGGTTATTCTGAATTCACTTGGCAATATTCAGACAAGCTATTTCCTAATCCTCAAAATAGCTTTTGTTTTGAATGTTTCCCAAAAGTCTTAAAATATGTTCATGAACTGTATATATACTTCATTTACTAAATTTTTGGATTGCAAATCCTTAAAGGAAAAATAAAACTTGAAGAGCGAAGATTTTAAAATACTGTAAATCTAGACGAGTGGAAAAACACATTAAAATATCTTTTCATAATAAACAGAAAGTGATATAAATTTACATACTCAAAAGAGAGTCTCAACAATACTAGGAAGTTCATTTTTGTTGTTCCTGTTGTGATTCTTACTAACTTATTGGTTTTTAAACCTCAGAATACTGTTATTTAAAATAAATTTGCACATCAAGTAGCAAACACAAATATTGTGAAATGATTTATAATTGAAAGTCGTTTTTTCAAACATTTCAAATGGATGGTATTTTCTTTTAAGGAAATATGTGTGATTTCCTGAATTTGTAAACTCATCATTTACTCATTCAACAAGTACTAACTGAGTGGCAGTTGGCATTGTACAAGTACTGGTGACATACTAGTGGAGGAAATGGACAGTAATCTAATAATCACACACTCACAGTTATATCATCAAAGATTGGTGCACATGATGAGGAAAAAACATAGGAGCTTGAAAGACCTGATTTAGGCTGAGGAATAGGGAAGAACCTATTGAAGAAATAGCCACTGAGCTACAATGTGAAGGGTGAATTGGAGTCAACCAGGCAAAGTGATAGTACGTGTGTTGATGCTATGATGAGAGTACATGCAGCATGTGTGGAACTGGCATGTCCAGTGTGCAGAAACAGGGAGGAAGTGTCCCTAGAGATCAGTCAGGTCTGGATCTTATAGAATCCAAAGTCTTGGTAATGATTTTGATTTTGATGGTAAACCTGAAGTAAGTTCTTACTTTAAGCAAAGAGTTGACAAGAATACACACACACACACACACACACACACACACACACATATACATACACACACACACACATATACACACACACACACACACACACACACATATATACACATATATAGACAGACAGGGAGCTATATATATTTTTTCCAATTCATATATATACATACATATATATGTATATGTGTTTATATGTCCATAATTTGTATGCACATAGTATATATATATGTAAGTACATATATGAATTGAAAAAAATCATTCTTGTTTTCTTGTATTGTGGAGGAGAAATTAGAGGGGGAGATAAGTGTGGATAAGGGAAGGTCAGATAGGGAGCTATTCAGATGGTTCAGGGGAGACTTGATAGAAGTAGTTGTGGATAGAGAGGAAAGTGGAGAGATTCGAGGGATTTTAGGAAATAAAATCAACGGGAAGATTCCTAGAGTTCTCACCTAGTCAATCTTAGAAGCATGAACAATATACAAGTTGATAAAGGCAGCCATCTTCCCCGTGTTGAGGGGTAGGTGGCATTTATGTGACATGAGCAAAGGTGGCTGCTAAAGAAGGTAGACAAGTAATAGACCATCGTGCGGTAAAAGTTTCAATCAGAAACAGGAAAGCTAATGTTATGGCAAGACGGCGGCCAAGCCAAGGTCGCAGCAACAGCTGGGAGCTCTCTGGGGAAGGCTTGTTGAATACAGAAACAAAGCTTGACATTCAATGCTGGTTATATATTGGGTGGCTCCTGATTCCCAGGCAGCTCTGCTCAAGCCCCATAGTAACCCAAGACCGCTAAGCAGGCAAGTCACCTGCCTTACCTTTGTGACAGCTCCGTGTGTTCTCAAAACATCACTCTCCTTCTAGGATGCAACGTAATAACCAAAGTTTCTCGTACTTCCCACACAAAACTTAAGTTGGTGTTCTAGAAATTTCTTGGAATGGGGTGTCAGTAGAAGATCTGGGATGAATATTGGCTCTGAATCTTCTTAGTAACATAAAATTTAGAGACACATTATCAATGTATGACAATATGCATAGAGTATCGTCTGCTAGGGAAGCTTACCTGGTATTGGTGTCCAGTTTTTAATTGGGTGCCATTACATACTTACGACCACTCACATAGCGGTTTCAGTCTCCAGTGGCTCACTGATGCCACTGGACCCAAAGTCTCTACTCAAAATTACATTGTTACTATCAACTGAATTGTAGCCTAAAACCATCTGGTGTGGCCAACCCTTACTCTAAATCATTCTGTCAGACTATCCAGTATGACTCCAAAGCCCTACGTAAACAAAGGCACTTCTTTTTAAAATATATATTTTTTTAGTTGTAGATGAACAAAATACCTTTATTTTATTTATTTATGTGGTGCTAAGGATCAAACCCAGTGCCTCATATATGCTAGGCAAATACTTTACCACTGAACCACAACCCAAACCACAAAGGAACTTCTTTCAGACACAATATTCCAATGGCCTTGAGATTCCCTCCAGAAACCTAATGCAAACATAACTCTCTTTTGGCAAGGTTACTATAAATTCATCCATAATATTTTTAATTAAAAATTTCACAATTTATGGTGAGTTTTAACTCATTGTTTTCCATGTTCATCCATCTACATGAATTTTGAGTTTTGAAAATTTTGAAAGGGTTGAGGATGAAGAGATTAAGATGGATTATCAGATGTATTATCTGGGATTTTAGTTGCAAATAACAAAATTCTAGTAACTTTGATGTAACTTTTTTTTAAAGAAGGGTTTATTATGAGGATAGGAAGTAGTTTGTGAAATTTAAAGCCAAGCCTTCATTTCTTCTCCTGTTCATGCTTATTCCTCCAATCCAGAAGGAGGAGCTTGTTTACTACACAGTTCAGAATGTACATCGTTTAGGTCAAGTAAAGGAGAAAGTGATTACTTCTTTTATGGTCCTTATTTTAGCTAACTTTTTCATCACTATGACTAAAATATCCAACAAGAACAACTTAAAGAAGGAAAAGTTTATTTGGAGATCACATTTTCAAAGGTTTCAGTCCATAAACTGCTGACTCCATTGCTCTGGGTCAAAGGTGAGGCAGTGTATCATGGGTGAGGGCTCAGTGGAGGAAAGCTGCTCAGCTCATGGTGGTGTCAGAAAGTAGAGAGAAAGGGGAGCAAGGAATGGAACACAGGGAAGATGCAGAATGCATACCCCACTGAATCCCTCCTCCAGCCTTGCTCAACCTGCCTATAGTTAGCACCTTGTCCATTCAAACTAGGATGGTCGTATTAGGTTACATCTCTCACAGTTCAATCATCTCACCTCCAAGCATTCCTGCATTAACTAAGGAGTTTTTGAAGACACCTTATATCCAAACAATCCTGGTTTTAAGCTTCTTACAGGAGGAAACAGATGGGCTCAAGGTGGAGGAGTTCTTTAACTTTGGGCCAATAAGCTATGACCAGTGGTAAGACCATGAGGTATGCACACAGGTGCCCAGGAATATGACAGGGGAGAGAGTCTATTTGATAGTGCCTGTAGGGCTCCATTGTCATAAGGGCAGAACACTAATGAAGTGTCTTGCAGAGAAAGGGGTCATCTGTTGCTTAAATACAAGAGCAGCTGGACTAATGGATAAGCCCTGAACTATCAAGACGGCTGCTATGTCCTACTTTTTATTTGACCATATATTTACAATGTTATGTTATGCTAGACTATGTATTAACATGAGAAAGACTTGGCATTTGGATACAAAGCATCCACATCTTAGCCTCTTACTGATATCTAAATTAGTTATTTTCTTGTAGTCTTGCTAAATAAGGAATTTTCTTTATTAAATAAGGAATTTTCCAACTCATGAGGTTGTAGTGAATAAGAAATGAGATTGTATATATAAAAGTCCTTCATAGAAAGCTGAGCAGATATTCTTAACTTTTACAATTATTTAGCATAATCCAAAGATTTTCTAATTTGAGTAATTGAGAAAATACATATTTAATTAGCCTATTATTTTTAATCTCACATTATGTCTTTTAAAAAATTCTTTTTAGTTATATACAGCACCAGGATATACTCTGACATAATCACAAAGGTCTGGAACTCTACCTGCTGCAGTTCAATCCCCAGCACCCCCTCACCCCATTCCCTGATTCTGTCCCTCCTCTCCACTGATCTCTTTTCAATCCATTTACAGATTACTTTTTACTTTTTTTAAAAATTATTGTCCTGTGGATATTCCTGATGTTGGGATCCACTGGCACATACGAAAGTTTGATCAGGTTCATTCCAATGTTCTTCCCTAAATATTTTAAACCCTGAATTATATATGGATGCAAGTGTACAGAGTCATCTGAAAACCAAAGAAAGCATTTCTCAGGGAATGGCAAGACTTTATTCAACAATATCCTCGTTAAACTGGATGACTAATTGTTTGAATACTAAAGAGATAGTAATTATGCAATGTATTTCAATGATATGTGAAGACCTCAGAATTCTTTAATTCAATTAAAAACTCTGAGTCCACCTGGTATGCAAAGATCTCTCTTTTTCCATAAAAGGAAAGAGGCAAATCCATTTAATACTGTGGTTCAGCAAGTTGCACTGATTCATTAATACTTTTTTGATGAATTATAGAATTTGGGCAGAATTTACCTACTAAATATTTACTAAATTCTTATTGTAAAAGAATTCATCTCCCCTGTGTTTCTAAGGTAGCAAAAGTAACTGATATGTTTTATTTCACCCTGGACTATATAGTACTTAAATTAAATGACTGTGAACACTGGATTTACTTATAAGAGAATATCCTACCTCTTTTCCTGCTGTCTTCCTCCAAATGACTACTCCATGATTCTCCCTGAGATTTTTTTCTCAATTCAGTAAGTTTCTCCTGCTTACCATTGTCCCAGTGAGAGTGGGACGGCTTAGGAATCTCAGTCCTATGTCTACTCTTGAAATACTGATATTTCGATCTTTCTAGCAGTATCTTCATTGCCTACTAAAGACAAAATTCTTGACTGACCACTGCTATTGCTAGCATTACCCAGGTTTCTCCAGGTGTGAGTATGATGGAGACTACACTACTTTTACCTGCTCACATGGTCATTTTCTCTTGGGTGAACCTATGTGACTCCTGTGGTTTGAATCTGGAAGTCTTCCAAAAGCTCATGTGTGGAAAGCATGATCCCCAGAGCAGTAAGGTTCAGAAGTGGAACATTCTCATGGTTAAGGGCTCTGACCTCATCACTGGATTAATCCATTTGATAGGTTAATCCATGGATAGCTGAGTGGACTACTTGGAGGTGGGAACTAATTGGAGGAAGAGGAATGCTCTGGAAGGTTTTATCTTCTCCCTGCCCCTCCCTCCTGCCCTCCCTCTCTTGTACACACACTCTATCTTTGCTTCCTGGCTATCATGAGCTGAGTAGCTTTCCCTGGCATATTTTTCCTCCATGATGTTTTGCCTTATCTCAGACCCAGAACAATAGAGTTGGCCGACCATGGACTGAATCCTCTGAAACTGTGACTCAAAGTAAACTTTTCATCTTCTAATTTATTCTTGTCAGATATTTTGTTTACAGTGATAAAAAAACTGACTAACTGACTAACTTACTAACACACCAGCCAGTTTTTCACCCTTGGCAATCTATCCCAGAGAGAGCATATACCCAGCACCATGATGAGTGAGTGACATTCAGTGCAAAAATAAGCTCCATCTCGTTGTACAGAGATAGAGAAAACGTACTTCATGTCTTAAAGGTCATTTAGAAGATGTAATTTTTGTAATATGTAGTATGATATGCTAAAATACCTGATAGCTAAAATAATTGCTTCATCTTTTTCACAATTAACCAAACCTTGTGCTACACAATTATTCTTTATTTTTACTTAATTTTTATTTGCAATCATGGTCATAAAATGCTGGGGACAGATTGGCTACATAAAGAAGATAAGAAATTCAGTGAAGAAACTCAGGAATGGAAAACTGACAAACAGAATAAACAAGTTTATCATATTTCCAAAGGGAGAACTTGAGGGCTTTGCCAAGAGGATTGTAGAATTTTTTGACTTTGGGCTATGTGAATGTGTAAAATAGTTTCTAGGACTTTCAGCCACTTCCTGGTATAATACTGCTAAGTTATGTGGGGGTCAGACAAGTGAAAAATATTTGCAAGCAACTCAAAACACATGGATGAGCCTCTGGTGTTATACACCCTTTCTGGTTGCTCCTTACCTCAATTTGTTGTTTGTTTCCTAAAGAATTCATGTTTCCTCGTTATTTAAATCAGGCAGATTTCCTTGGAAGTCTTCCTTCTCACACATTTTCAGTGAAAAAATAGATACTGGCTTATTTCAAAGCTGCCAAAACTCAGTACAAATAAAAGAATGTAAAAGGTATTTGTATTATTATCCTCTCTTTTAAAAACATATTTGGGTGAATGGCTTTTTGTGTAAAATCTTATTTTGTTTTTAACTAAATTTGATATAGTAACTGACATATTACTACTCTTCTGGGGCCCCAAAAATCTGTCAAATCATAATACTGGGGTTTTATTTTGTCTTTATGGGGTTCCTTAAATTGTTTCACATTCACCTTCTTTTTGACATTAATGACAACAGTTTGAAATTGAGACACGGTGTGCCATCAGTGAAACTTATGTGATAAGCGTGAAAGGAAAGCTATGAAAAATAAAAATTCAGCACATTAGTGTTAACATAAAGAAGATTGTTTGGTCCACTTCCCGTCTGTATTCATTTCCTCTCAGAAAGAGAAGGACTTTCCTGCAGAAAGGGTATTGGCTGATTCCAACTCCCCATGAACATTGAGAATGGGACTCTCTTTTCCAAGGATTTTAATTATGATCTGTGTAACTTGTCATAAACCAGTAAAAAGCAAACTTCCTCTGCACTTGGTACACATGAGAAAACTGAGGCCTCTGGTTACACTAAGCACATCTCAGTTTTGAACAAGGATTCCGGAGAAGCTCTAAGAAAATTGTGTTTTTAAGCACATGGGCAATCTATGTCCAGGAAGGGCCATAAGCAATGGAGGGAAGCAGGGGAAAATGATCTCAGTGAGGCCTACCATGCGTCCTCATCTCTAAGAAAGCAAAAATTTTTATCATCTCCTCTGTCATCAAACTTCCAACTCCACCTTCCCATTCTTTACTATCAGCTGGTGACCTCACTGATTATTCCATTGAGAAAACAGAAGAATCCAGAAGAGGATGACCTCATCTTAGCATGACTGTGGGCCTAAACTTTCCATACGGTTATATGTCAACTCCCCTCCTCCAGGAGGATGAGCTCCCTGCTACTCTAAGGTCACTGGCCTCCTTGCTTCTTCTGCAACCAATTGTCTTCTCTTTTCCACACAGTTCTTTTAGCTCTCTCAACTAGGTCATTCCCATCAGGTGTCAAGCATTGTCGTTCCTTCCTTAAATAAAAACAAACCCTTTGACCCCACACCAACCTCTAGCTCATTTCTTTGTCCTTTTTAAGGAAAATTCCTAGCATCATTCATGATATATCCTTAATATGTTGCACCCATTCCAATCAGATTTTCACCTCCAGTACTCCACAGAAGCTGCTCCTGATAATGGAACTACTTCCTTCCAACTTGTCAAGCCAAAGATCAGTACTCTTTATGCTCTCAGCAACATTTGACACTATTACTCACTCTCCTTCTTGACATTTTCTTCTTTCTGCACATGGGACACCACACCCTTAGCATTTTTGCCTTACTGAGTGTTTCTTCCTCTGTAGGAGCACCTCTTCTGCAGCCCGACCTCTCCATGTTGGCACAACTCATATTTTGGGCCTGCCTTCTTTCTTTTTCTTTCTTTCTTTCTCTTTCTTTCTTTCTTTCTTTCTTTCTTTCTTTCTTTCTTTCTTTCTTTCTTTTTCTTTCTTTCTCTTTCTTTTTCTTTTTCCTCTTCTTTCTTTCCTCCCCCCGCCCCTCTTTCTTCTCCTTCTCTTTATTGTTCCTATCTTCCCACTTTCCCTAGCTGACTTTGTTCTGTTTAAGATTTTCAATCACCTTTGGTCTGCTCAAGTTATATTCTTCTGCCACAACTTCCCTCTTGAGGTTCATACTTGTCTATGTAACTGGTCATTTTAAGTTTCCATTTGGATGCCTTGAGGGATCTCAAATGTTAACATGTCCAAAACACAGCTTACTCACCAGAACATACCTTACCCATCTCTTTTCCAACTGCATAAAGAGCGTTGTGTTTTGTTCAGGTTCTCTAACTAGAAATCACAATGGGTTTCTCTCTTCCCCAACCCTCTAATGTCCAATCCATTAGCAAGTACTGTTGGTCTACTTTCCTAATAGATATTGAATTTGACCACTTCTCACCATTGTCGCTGCCCCTACCCTTTCTGGAATAATCCAGTCATGCTGTGTCTTGATTTCCATCACAGCTTGTGACTGGGCTTTCTTTTTCTTACTTTGCTGCCCTATAATCACTTTTCTATTGGTTCTCTTTGCATTTCATACAAAATTCATTATTACATCTTATCTGGTCCTTGCAAAGTGTTCCTGTCACCTTCTCTTTGACTCCCCTCACTTGAACCTCACTTGCATTCTTTGTCTTTTTTTCTTTCTTTCTCTTTTCTTTCTTTTTTTTTTTTTTTGTGGTGCTAAGGATTGAACCCAGGGCTTTGTGCTTGCGAGGCAGGCACTCTACCAACTGAGCTATATCCCCAGCCCCTCACTTGCATTCTTGAGGTGCCTCAAACCACCTGTGCCCTTCCCTTCCTTAGAGCCGCCCCACAGTCCCTGCCTTGGGGCAACATGCTCTTCTTCCATGCCTTCACCTAATTCAGGTGTCTGGTTCAGATGTCACCTCTTCAAAGACTGCTTGGTAAAATATTACCATTCCCCTCTCATGTTGGTTTCACTCCCCATACCTGGTTAATTTTTTTTTCATGGCCTTTATTGCCATTTGAACTTATTTATTTAATTTTGGTGGTTTCTTTTTTGTCTCTTGCAATAAAATGTCTGTGCATTGATACATCTGCAGTGCTTTCTATTCAAGCACAGACCTCTCTCAATGTCGGGATGCCAAGCTGCTACGATTCCTTACCTCCTCCCAAGCCTGGCTTTAGACCTCCCGTTGTGTAACTCCGAGAGAACAGACTGGGTCAAGGAATTTGGAGATGCTAGGCTGGGAGGATTAGAAAATATTTAGGCTGCTCAGGGAAGTTCAAGGTCTGGACAGCTAGTCTAGGGCCAACCTAACTCAGATTTGCAGCCGGGCCTTCTCCTAGAGAAACAGCACTGGGCCTTAGTGGTGGGTTTTAAAATTGAGGGGCTCAGGCTCTCCTAGCCATGCTCTGCAGCGGCACCTCCTGACCTTAAAGGCAACATGTTCTAGGGCAGATGAGGTTCTCTGGCAGAGCTTATTGCTTTTATTTCTCTGTTCTTTTGTCATCTCCCTTTCTGAGTGTCTGTGTTTGCACTTAGTAAGGTTTAACACATTGAGAGCAGTTACTTATCAAGGAGGAGAATATATGGATAAGACATTTGTACCATAACTCGAGGATAAAATGGTGAGGAGAAGGAGACTTTCCTGGAGCTCACAGAGTAGTGGAAGAAAGAGAGAGAATTTGATCACTTAAATGGATGTACACACACACACAAACATATAATTATATACCGAGATGAGAATTATTTAC
Organism: Glaucomys volans; assembly: GCA_020662805.1. Taxonomy (NCBI): domain Eukaryota; kingdom Metazoa; phylum Chordata; class Mammalia; order Rodentia; family Sciuridae; genus Glaucomys; species Glaucomys volans. The sequence goes on from JAJEJO010000367.1 coordinate 254,142, forward strand.
AACTCTTATGATAATGTAAGGAGATCACCCATTAGTCCTAGGAAGTCGGGAGTGACTTCCCTGGAGTTCATATAATATTACTAGAAGGGTAAGTAAAAATTAATAATTACTTTGGTAATCAGGGTCAGTTGCTCCCCATTTATAAGTGAATACTCAATTTTTTTTTATTTTATTTTTTTGTGCAGAGCAGTAAGACAGAAATGTTAACTGTGAGTCCAAGATCAAGTTTGAGAAAGCAGCAGAGGACAGACTGGGTGGGGTGGAGGCTCCAGTTTTAGATTATACAATCCATGCACATGGTTACAGCTTTGTCTTGGTTTCTATGGAGACAAAATAACCATGCTGGAAACCATCTTTTCTGTGATATAGGCTCAGACCAATTATTCCCCCCAGATGACCTGGAACCAGAACCTCAGATACACATAATCTTCTTAGAACTCTGGTCATTTTCTGCACCAGTTATAAAAAATCTATTTGTGTGGAGTGAAAGTCACCTAGGTGCTTTCTAGGCTGTTGTTTCACAGCAACCCCTCTTTAAGGAAGTAGAACCTTCTTTCTGATAAGCAATCTCTTGCCTCCAAGTGTACCTATGTAATTTTTTGGGCTGAGTGCAAAATGAAATATGAGGTCCCTTGCTCAGGTTAAAGGGTTTTCCTTTTTCCTTCATTCTGTCTTGACTTACATGTTCTTTGTTATTTAAGACCAGCCTTCCTTGTCAGGGGAGTATTCCTTGTGCAAATGCAGACCCTCCCTGGCAGCTGAGACCCCAGGCCACAATGACCACAACATGGTGCCTGGACTAGACCCTAACTTTTCCTACACCCTTGTCCAAGGACCCACCCAGCATGGGGATAACAGCAGTAACTGGGCAGAGACAGGGGAACAGGCAGCTGCCAAAAAAAGCTCATGTGTGAGACAACGCAAGAAAGTTTAGAGGAGAAATGGTTGGATTATGGAAGCCTTAATCCAATCAGTGAATTAATCTCCTAATGGGATTAATTGACTGATAACTGAAGGTGGATAGGGTGTGGCTGGTGGAGGTAGATCTTGGGGGTGTGCCTTTGGGGTATATATTTTGTATCTTGTGGAGTGGAGTGGAGTCTCTTTCTTTCTGCTTTCTGATCATCATGTGAGCTGCTTCCCTCTGCCACACACTCCTACCTTGATGTTCTGCCTCACCTCGAGCCCCAAAGAATGAAGCCTGACTTCTATAAACTTAACCTCTGAAACTGTGAGCCCCCAAATAAAGTTTACCTCCTCTAAAATTGTTCTTGTCAGGTCTTTTAGTCACAGCAAAGAAAAACTGCTTAAAACACATTATTTAACCCAAGAAAAATAGTATAATAATGAATATGCTTTTCCATATTAGAAATACCCCTTAGAAATTTCTCCACCTCACTTCTTATTTGCAAATCTGCAACTCTATTAATCATCCAAACTCAGTGATGGAACATATAACAAGCCACAAGAAGGCACACTGAGGGCCCAGGCAAGGTTGGAGTGTGTGATGGAAATGTGATCTAAAAAAACACATCTCTTAATTCCAGTCTGTGCAAACCACAGATGTCATCACATGTCCCTAACACTTAATATTGGATGTGAAGCATCCCTGTTTCCTTCATAGAATCACTTAAATGTGTCATAGTATAATTAATGGGGCTGTTGCAAATGGGTCAGGATGGTGATCATCCTTTTTTTTTTTTTTTTTTTTTTTTTTGTAGCACTGAGAAGCTATGGGAGACAGTGTAGTTTCTCAAAATGCCTAAAAACCTCCTAAATGCATTATCTCAATGGATCACTCCTTTGGTTCATCACTTTTCTCATAATAGCCACGACTATCCTGGGAGAAATGGTGTCTGTGAGCCTTCACTTATGGAAAGGATGGGGGGGCCACGTAAGAAACTAGATTTCTGGACTACAATACTTTTGCTGTCAGAGAGGATTTATATTTGATTTGTTTCTTGAGGTTGGTTAGGTGAGGCACCTGCCATCCAAAATGATTTTATTCTAAGTATGCATAGCAATTTAGATCATTTGAAGTTGTAACAGTGTTTTGGTTCCAATGCCCAATCTTCAGGCTTTATTTATGCTCCTTAATGGTGACCTTGACTCTCTAGGTTTCTTTTTTTCTTTTGGATATTGGAAAAGCACTAGTAAAGTGAAAGAAGGATCAAAAAAAAAATTATTTTGAATGCAATCAAGGGAGTTACACTCAGGAAATATAAAAGTTAGTGTTATAGTTTGGACATGATGCGTTTCCCAAAAACTCCTTTATAAATGTAGAAATATTCAGAAGTAACATTGGAGTCTGAGAGCTGTAGCCTAATCAGTCTATCCTAGTTAGAATGGACTGACTAGGTGATAAGTATAGGTAGGCGGAGGTGACTGGAAGAGGTGGATCACTGTGGGCTAGCTGTGGAAGGGTTGTTCTTCCTGTAGCTCCTTCTCTCTCTCTCTTTCTCATTCTCTCTCTCTTTCACTCTCTCCTTCCTGACCCTGCCATGAACTGAGCAGCTCTCCTCCTACGGGCCTTTCCCCCATGATGTGCTTCCTCATCTCAGGCCCAGAGCAAAGGGGTCAACTGTTATAGACTGAGACCTCTGAAACCATGAGCCCCAAATGAAGTTTCCCTCTAAGTTGTTCTTGTCAGATGTTTTGGTCACAGTCACAAAAAAGATAACTGAAGCAGTTGGTTAACATTTTTGGAGTATAGAAAGGGAAATTTGGACAGATATTTCATTAGAAATCCAAAAACAGAATGGTGGAAAGGCCATGGGCAAGCAAAACTCTCTGATTGAATTAAAGATGTGGATCATCAAGATTTTCTCAACAGCAATACATTACAAAAAATCTATATTAAATATATCATGTTGGAATATTGGAGTAAAATTTCAAATATTACATACCAAAAGAAAGCAAATGAATGAAGAAAAAGGAAACCTGTTGCAAGATCAGGAGATGTAGTACAAAATGAATTTATAGAAATGAGTCCAGATCTATTGGTTATAGTAATTACTACAAAATCAATCAACTTTATATTTAAAAGTCATGTATTGTCAAATGGGATTAGAAAGAAACTCTTAAAATATGAATACACAGAAAAGTCAGAAGTGAAAGAAGGGAAAAAGTTATATTAAGCTAAAGTTCACCAAACTCATAATAGAGTAGATGATAACTGAATACCAGTGAAAATAATCTTCGAGATAAAAAGTTATTATACATAAAGAAGACTGCTACATGATACTAAGAATTTAATTCTTCTGATACATTCTGCATAAACATTGTCAGCATGGCCTCAAAAGTTTTAAGTCTATAATAGACAAATCTGTAATAAGAGTGTAAGAATTTACAAATTCTCTGAGTAACTGATGAATCAAGTAGTTTTTTAATATATGAAAAATTTGGATAATTTGATATGAGGATAAGGAAACACAAATGAAAGAGTAAAGCTTGTCCTTAAGCACACAGAAACTTTATCCTGAGGCATACTTTCACAGAATTTTTATCATCTACACCATATTTCAATAAGTTAGAAATGAGTAATAACTAGATATATAGGAAAAAAGCATACTTTTGAAAACTGATTTTAAAAAGCCTTTCTAAATAACACATATATGTATATGACATGCAGCACTAGCTTTCTAACCTTGATTAAATTTATTTATTTATTTATTTATTTTTTTAAATTTATTTATTTTTATTGAACACAAATGGAGTACAGCTGTTGTTTCACTGTTTGTACACAAAGTAGAGTCACACCATCTGTGCGTTCATGCATTTACACAGGGCAACGGTATCTGTCACACACTCTGTTATTAATTTTACCCCCCACCCGCCCCCACCCCTCCCTTCCCTCTATGCTAGCTATCTTTCCTCCATTCTTGCCACCCTTCCCCCACATTATGCATCATCATTCATTTATCAGAGAGACCATTCGGCTTTTGGATTTATGTGATTGGCTGATCTCACTTAGCATAACAGTTTCCAACATCATCCATTTACCTACAAATGTCATAATTTTATTCTTCCTTATAGCTGAGTAATATTCCATTGTGTATATATACCACAGTTTCTTTATCCATTCATCCACTGAAGGGTTGATTCCATAATCTAGCTATTGTGAATTGAGCAGCTATGAACATTGATGTGGCTGCATCACTGAGGCAATCTGATTTTAAGTCCTTTGGGTATAAGCCAAGGAGTGGGATAGCAGGGTCAAATGGTGGATCCTTTCCAAGTTTTCTAAGGAATCTCCACACTGCTTTCCAGAGTGGCTGTACCAACTTGCACTCCCACCAGCAATGTAAGAGTGTTCCCTTTTCCCCACATCCTCGCCAACACCTGTTGTTGCCTGTATTCTTGATAAAAGACATTCTAATTGGGGTAAGATGAAATCTTAAGGTGGTTTTGATTTGCATTTCTCTTATAACGAGTGATGTTGAACATTTTTTCATAAATCTGCTGATTGCTTGTAGATCTTCCTCTGTAAAGTGTCTGTTCATTTCCTTGGCCCATTTATTGATTGGGTTATTGGTGTTCGTGGTGTAAAGATTTTTGAGTACTTGGTAGATTCTGGAGATTAGTGCTCTGTCCGAAGTGTGTGTGGCAAAGATTTTCTCCCACTCTGAAGGCTCTCTCTTCACATTGCTGATTGTTTCCTTTGCTGAGAATGATTAAATTTATTTAACAAATAAAAGAAATCCAGACATTTCATTTCTTCTTTAATCAGTTAAATTGTAGTTTTTCAAAGAAATTTCCATTTTACCTAAGGTTTTGTGTATTGAGAAGTCTTTTCTTCATAGCTTCTTCTTACCTATTTTTAGTCTCAGTAGTACCTATAGTTGTCTTTTTCATTTTTAATATTATTTTTGCTGTTTCATATTTTCTAAGATGTCCACTCAGAATGTGAACTAAGATGTCCACATTTCTAAAATGTCTACTTTATTAGTTTTTTTTTTCAAAAACTGAACTTTTGCCTTAGTTGATTCTCTCTACTGTATATTTATTTTTCATTTGATTAATTTCCACTCTTATCTTTATAGTTTCCTTCCTTCTGCTCTCTTGGTGTTTATTTTGCTGTTCTTCTAATTCCTTAAGTTGATTAGCTCATTTGTTTTCATCTTTCTTCTCTCCTAGGATGTTTAGAGCTATGAATTTTCCATACAGTATGCTCACTGTTTGGACATGTAAAAGGTGTCCTAGTTTGGGTCCCTTCAGCAGTAGACACTGATGCAGAAAGTCCAGTGCCTTCTGTATTCCAGAGGGGATTTCAGGAAACATGGTGAATCTCACAGACACAGCACTTGGATATATGATACTGTCTATTAAACTTTGTCAATAAGCAAAATAGTGCTTTACATTGCTTAGAGATTTCTATGTATATAGTGGCAGTTTAAGAAATGCCAGGGAATGGTGCATATGAAGTTCACAATTGTACTTAGCTCTGTGATTGGTATACAGGAGAGTTCTTCCAGGAGGAGGAAACAAAGGTCTGAATTCTATTAGCGATGTTTACTTTGTTAAGCTGGGTAGTGGTAGAAACATGTTCATAAAATTATTATTTATGCTTTCCTAAATATTGCCTTAAAAATGCATGTAAATATCAAAGATATAGACAATAAGACTACCAGTATAAATAATGGTTATGTAACTAAAAGTTTACTAAGAAGGCAACACATTGGTAATAGTGATTGGGAAAAAGAAGCGGTGGCAACAGGGGGCATGCTAGCATATCCTATGAAGTATAAATGCTTATGAATGAAATAAACAGGAAAATGTAATAAAATAATTTATGAAGATCTTATGCTAGCAAATTTGAAAAGTTACTGAAATATCAAAACACCAACATTGATACCAGAAAAAATAACTTTGAGAGAATTAATAACCATTAAAGAAATTAACCTAGAAGACATATCCCACAGATCCTTAATTATAAGCCCCAAGTCCAAAACATTTTTATAAGAAATTTATCAAATTCCTTGAGTTGTTCTAGAAGATAGAAAAACAGCTGTTTGGTTCTTGAAATGAGGTTGATATAATCTGATCTCAAAATTGGATTAAGATAGTGCAGAAAAGGTAAATTATAGACAAATAATACTTGAACATAGATGCAAAGTTGCTAATTAAAATGTTAGATAACCAAAATGGGCCCAACAGGTATATATAGAATATTCCATCTCTGAGCAATAAAATACATATTCTCAAGTGCACTGGAACATTCTCAAGGATAGATCATAAGTTAGGCCACAGAACAAGTCTCAGCAGGTTAAAGAAATTATCAAGTTAATTTTCTGACCAGAATGAGATGAAACTAGAACTCAAAATGAAAGAATTTTTGAAAATTCACAAATATGTGGAGATTAAATAGCCAGTGGGTCAAAGAAAAAAACTTTGAAATTAAGAAATAACCCAAGACAAATGAAAACAGAAACAGAACATACTGAGACATGGGATGTACCAAATAGCAGTTCCAAGAAGGAAGTTTACAGCAATAAATGCCTACATCAAAAAAGAAGACAGGCTCCAAATAATCAACTTTACAGCTCATGGAGCTAGAAGAGGAAGAACAAACTAACCTCAAATTTAGTATAAGGAAGAAAATAATAGAGATCAAAGAAAAATAAGCTGACCTCAAAATTGAGACTAAAGATCAATAGAAAAAAATCAATGAAATGGGAAGTTGACTAGTCAACTTGAAAAATCTTTATCCAAAACAAGAAAAAAGGAGACTCAAATGAAACCAGAAATAAAAGAGAAAAATGACAACTGGAACTACAGAAATATTTTTAAAAATCACATGAGACCACTTTGAACAATAATATACCTGAAGGTTGTAGAACCTGGAAGAGACAATGAATTCCCAAACACATCCTTCCTGTAAAGACTGGCACTCAACTCGTGGTGCAGAGCAGAAAAGTGACAAGTCAAAGGATACTAGGTATGTCATTAGCATGATGGAATAAATCACAGGCATGGAACTCTAGAGTGAGTCACAAGGACACACATCAAACTTGGGACTGATGTGAAGTGGAATGGTAATTGTGGGTACAGAGGACTTTACTTCCATTGTGATTGTTCCACTTTACCTCTTTCCTTTGGTTCCCTTCCCAATCTACCCCATCCCCACTTTCTTCTTCCCTTTCTTTTTCCTCCTTCTTTTTCTTTCTTTATCCTCCCTGCTACTTTTCCTTGGCTATCTCCCTTCATCCTTTATTCTCTTCCATTATGGTTCAGGCTTGTATTACTCAGATCATTGTCTTTAAATTATACATGGAAAAATCTTGCAATAAATGAAACTGAATGTTAAATATTTTTAAATTCTGGGTGGTAAGAATATTGGTGTTCATTATATTATTCTTTCTACTTTTAAGTTCTTCAAAACTAAAAAAAAAAATGAAGCCTCGATTTTGCTTTTAGCAGATGTTCTTGATAAACTACTGTGCTCATTTCTAGAATTAGTCTAAATTTAGGCATCCTTGCTTATTAGGAAAGTGTTTTACTGTGATTATCTGTGATTATTAATCATAAGAACACTAAATTGCTCAGCGTGGAATTCAGTTATTATTGAAAAAAAGGCAAACCAGACAAGAAAATATGTAGTTCCATGTGAAAAGTTTCACTTCTTTTGAATACCAGGAATGAGTTCATATTCTCAGGGATGAAAGGAAGGACTTAAGAATCCTTAAAAGGAATCTTTAACTTCCCTTAAAATAAATGTGTATATATCAGTTCTCTCATAAAGTTAATTTCCCCAGACTGGCAATCTTTCCTACAGTCATAGAAAACCTTGGTTATATTCAGTGCCTGGAAGATTTCCTCATGGCCTAAGTCAGAGTGGAAAACAATCAGACCAGATAGCATCTCAAGGTGACAATGACGACATCAGTCCTTGTCTGTTGAAGAAAGGCAGCAGCTCTCATGAACACTACTGCCCATTGTTGAAAATAATGTCCACGAACTGATATTATTTGATAAGTGGCCAACATTAAAGCTGGTTTTGTTTTTTTTCCCTAGGAAATGCAAAATGCACACTTGATTCTGATTTCCAAAATGGTTTGACTATGTTCCAGTGATAGTTGGGAAAAATACTAAGTCCTGGGACATTTGCTTTCTGGAGGTACTCCTACACAATGATAGGAGAAGTACTGGTGAGATTTCAAGTCTCTTAAGGTCAGAAAAGCTGGAAATGGCATAAAATTGAACAAGTTGCCGGGGAGCTTGATTAATGCAGAGGGCACAGACTTTAAGCCTCTAAGGTGACCTGCATTGGGTTTCTGGTTGTGCCATTTAATTTTCTGTGAGCCTCTTTGACCTAATTTGTGGAACATGGATAATTAAAGGTTTTCTTAAGGCGGTGGTAGAACAGATAATGAAGTAATAAATGTAAAGTGTTGATTGTTACTACAGTGTGTTACTTGGATCAATATATAACCACATTTTGTCAATCTTGCTAACATTTCTCTTTCTCTTTTATTCTCCATATTCTATTTATTTGCAATGTATAACATTTTCCCTCATATGATTTCTTTTCTATATTACAAATACAGTTCTATTAACTTTCTCTCAAATCCTTTGCAGAATATGAGAAATGAATAGCTACTTATTAATATTAATTTTCCTGTCTGAGATTCCTTGTGAACAAGATTGAGTATGGATAAAATAAATTAAGTAAATTGATATATTGTAAATATATGTGTCCCTTTGCCAAATAGATGTAGAGTTTTTTTTAAAATACTCATATTTTTCTTATTTTCCACACTGCACATTGCAGTAGTTTGATAATTGCAAATTCTGATATTTGCAACCACAAATTCTACTTAATATTTTAATAATACAACTTGTTGGTCTCCAATCTATTACTTGTCTTCATAAAATAATATGTGATATGTTTATGAATGCTTCTATCAGGCATTACATTATTATTATTTTCTTTTTAAGTTTAAGCTTTTATTTTTATCTACAACAGAGTCATTATTCTGGAAACAGGTTTTAGGACATTATACTCTAAAAAGTATAACACAATTAAATGTTATGGTTGTGTTGTGCTCTAGCACTGCATTGAGCTAGAAAAATAATACCCCAAATCCAAATGCTTTTTATTAGTTTAAGTGGTGTTTTTGAAGCAGTTAGATATATAAATATGTGGTTGATATTACTGCAAACAGGTCAGTTCTAGTATTGTTTTTAGGCACTTGAGTTTTGTTCTTTATTGGGTTACATTTCATTCCATATTAGTGGAGGGTGAATTCTAAAGTGACTTTGGGCTAAATATACATATATGCATACACACACACACATATATGTATGTATTTTAGTTTAAAAGAGAAAATGTAACTAAATTTAATGGAAAAAATATTTTGAGTATAGGCTTAGAAATCTTCTGAGTGCTTACACTTTAGAATCAAGGGTAAACCATTAGAATTTGCCATGATCAAAAATTTAGAGTTTTTTAAGACCCTGGACTTGAGTCATAGTAGGTCCCATGTCTAAGTCCGAAATGTGAATTACTGACATTTTGCCATTCAGTTTCAGATGTTAGTCCAAATAGGCTGAAACAAAACTCAGTGAAGTTGAAAGTAGGCTTAAAGGTAAATTTACCAGAAATTAGGCATCTGGAATTTCAAATTTGTGGTGTAATTGGCTTTAAATTTGAATTTTGGCTAAGATTTTCATATTTTGACATGAAATTCTGTAGTTTTTCTACATTTTCTTTCATTAAAAAAATGCGTAGTAAATGTTAAGAACACATTTCCAATTGAAGAAATTTATTGACTTTTTCACCATGAAGTGCATCCTAAGGGTTCAAGAGAGTGAAGAGAACATTACCCTTAAATAATCAAAAAGGCTTGTGACAGGTGATTTCAACTCATGTTCAAAGTGTGCATGAGGAGTTGTAATTTTGATGAACACAATGCTCTGATGGCAATACCCTTTACTGCAAAGTCAGAAACCAAGGTGTGACAAGAATGTCATTGAACACTGCCTGAATGACAACGCCTGCTAACACCTTACTGAAACAATTTCATTGCAAACAATTCTGAGTTTTCATTGTTCAAGAGAAAGCAGAGCATAGCAGTGAAACCATTGGCGATGTTGTTCTTGACATGGTTACTATTTTAAAAATTATATTGGAAGTTTAAAAAATTTCATTAAAATAACAAAAGCTTTTGGTTAAAAATAAATCAAACAAGTAAGAATGAAATGAATAATAAAAATTTGACTGAATCATCCACTCATCCTGTTTTCTAGTGGAGGCCTTATTAACATTTTGATATATGTCTCAGTTCTTGAATCCAATAATACTTCATATAAAAATATGTGAAAATATGATCTTTTCTCACAGACTAGGAGAAAACAGGAAGGTCAGAATAGCCAGTTCATTCCTGCCCAGGGTAGCTTTGCCCCTGTATGAAATTTGCTGAAGTGACTTTAGACATTTTTCCTGAGCAGTTTTGTCTGCTATTCCCACCACCCCTGCCCCACCAAGTTTTACTATTTTCTCTAGTGTAGAAAGGCAATTCGGAAATATGTATTTCATGCCTTAGATATATGCTTAAAAGGAACAAACTGACCTTTTTTCTTTTTGCATTCTATGTAGATAACTTTTTAGCCAGACCCATCAGTTCATGGTACAAATTCCCTTTTTTCCCTTTTATGACTTTTGCATGTATTTTATTTTTAATCTCTTTCTTGGTAATATTGAAAAGCTGTCAGAAGCAGCAAATTTTCAATAATATTTAAAAAGAATAGATGTTTTTCTCATTTCTAAACTTCTTTTTGTTATACACATTTTCTTTTCTTTAAAAGCATATTTTTATTAATTTTTATTTTTATTGTACATATTTATGGGTTACAATGTGATAAACCAATACATGTATAGAGTGCACAAAAATCAAGGAGTAAATTATCATTTCCATGTCCTTTAACATTTAAAAATTTTTGGTTAATACTTGATAATTGAAAAGTTTTTCCGGGGTAGTATGATATAGTAATATACATGTATAGAATACACGTTGATCAATTGAGGATAACTAACATATTCATCTCTTTAATCATTACTTTGTGTTGGAATCTTTGAGTCCTTCTTTTCTAGTTATTCATACCACATTAAATAGATTGTTGTGAACTACAGTCACTCCGTTGTTCTAAACACTAGAACTTCTCATTTTTATCTAACTCTGTTTGGTAGCTGTTATTCAACTTCCCTCTGTGTCCTCCCCTATCTTTTCTTGGCCTCTGTTAATCACTACTGTACATTCAATTTAACCTTTTTAAGCATCCCCATATGAGAGAGATCATTTTCTTTCTCTGTCTGACCTACTTTACTTAACATAATCTTCTCTGGTTCCATCCATTTTGTTGAAAATGAAAGGATTTCATTCTTTTTAGGGATGAATAATATTATATTGTGCATACATATTACATTGTCTTTATCCAGTAATCTGTTGATGGGCATCTGGGTTGATTCCACATCTGAGCTATTGTGAATAGTGCAGCAACAAATACGGGCACATGGGTATCTCTGATACAATGAAATCATCTCCTTTGGATATATGCCCAGAATTGAGATAGCTGGATCATATGGCAGAACTATTTTTAGGTTTTTGAGGAACCTCTATGTTATCCATAGAGGCTGTACTAATTAATTTACATTCCCACTAACAGTGAATAAGAGTTTCCTTTTTTCTACAGACGTAACCAACATTTGTTATTTTTTTCTTTTGACTAATGGTCATTCTTACTGAGATAAGAAAATACCCCATTTTTTGGTTTTGGTTTGCACTTAGCTATGGTTAATGATATTGAGCATTTTTCATAAGTATTTTGGTTATTTGAATTTATTCTTTTGAGAAATGTCTCTTTGTATAATTTGCCAATTTTTCAATAGGACTTTTCGTTACTGAGTAAATATTTTGTAAGGATTATTCTGGATATTAATTCTTTCCCAGATAAACATTTCATAATGTTTTTCCATTCTATAGGTCAATCTCTTCACTTTGCTGATTATTTCCTTTGTTGTAAAGATGCTTCTAAATTTGATATAATCCCATTTGACTATTTTTTCTTTTGTTATTTGTGCTTTTGGGGAGTCTTACTAAAGAAAAATCACTGACTGTAACCAGTGCCTTTGCAAGTTTCCCCTATATTTTCTTCTAATATTTCCATAATTTAAAGGTCTTTGATTTGAGTTGATCTCTGTACAGAGTGAAAGATAGGGACTAAGTTTCAGTCTTCTGCATATGAATATCCAGTTTCTCCCCACGATTTATTGAAAAGAACATCACTCTCCAATGTGTGTTTTGACCCTTTTGTGAAGAGTCGGTGGGTTATAAATCCTAGGGTTATTTCTGAGCACTCTCTTCTGTGGTCTGTGTCTATTTATGCTACTATCATGCTGTTTTGATTACTTTAGTTTTGCAGTATATTTTAAGGTCTGAAAATTTGATGTCCATGATGCACATTTTCTATTTTTCCTTGATTCTTCAGGCAAGAGTTTAGTTAAACTTTCCCATTTTAGAGAAAGATCTACCTTTAAGCTCTCATTGGCACTCTCTTCAAAGGTCATTTGACTTTTAATAGTAGTCTCCTTAAGCCTTTTCCAGGTTTGCTCACTACCTACAACTGTTTCCAAGTCAATGCATTTGGGGGAGTTTTGTTGTTGTTAATGTAAATTTTTAGTAGTATTCCACTTCAAGAAAGCAAATTCTGTTTTTATTACTATTGCAGTGTAACAATTCTTTTCAAAATTCATCTAATTGAAACAATCTTTTTGTTTTGGTCTTAATTTTGTGGATTAGGAATTTGGAAGTCCTTGGAGGGGCAATTCTCTCTTGGAATCTTCTATACTCTTGCAGGCAGATATTAGTCTGAAAGTTCAGTAGGGCTGGATGTTCAAGATGCATCCTTTACATGGCTGGCTGTTCACTGGGAGCTAACTGAGCTTCAGCTGAGTGCCTACACATGTCCTTTCTGGTATTATGTTCTTAAGACAGTCAAACTTTTGTGATGCGTGGCTTCTTTAGAGTGCCCAAGAAAACTAGACTAAAACTGTGTGGCCTTTACTGACTTAGCTTTGGAAATCACATCACACTTTATTGGCTGAAAGCAATCCACAAGCTTTTCTGGTTTCAAGGGGATGGGACATAGAGCCTACTTTTTGATAGGAGCATCAAGGAATTGGTGTGTGTGTGTGTGTGTGTGTGTGTGTGTGCATGTGTGGAATCCATTACACTAGGGTACACATATCAATGAATGACCTTGATAATATGTTTACTAAATTGACACTAGAGCAAACTGTTCTCTTCAACAATATCCTTCATGCCATGATGATTAAATTATTCCTGCTGTGGGTCCCAATGTGGTTACTATAGCAGTACATCTTTCCCTCTAACCACAGGACTGCTGAAAAAGCTGGCTGTAAAATATTAGACTCAGCATCTTGGCAAAAGAAAAGAGTTTCCTCAACAAGGCATATCTGGTGACAAGAACAATTTTCAGAACTTTATCTTTCAATGTAGACATGTGGTTTACTCAATATTTTTCTTAGTTTATTGAATAACTACAAGGGGCACACCTAGACTGTGCCAGCATTTGTTATACGGTGATGATAGAGTTTCAGGCAGCTCCCGCAGGATAACATCCTGTCTTGACTAGTAAGTAACAGTTCTATATGTGTTTTACAAAGATAAGCAGCTGAATCAGAAGAATGCAGATTTAGGCTTTTCTTGCTTGAAAAATGATCAGAATCTACTATAAACACATCTATGAAGCATATCAAGACTGTCATTAAATGCAGAGCTGACAAGTTAGAAGCTCACAGGGGCAGCTAGTGGCTTTCAATCTGGAAGGAAAAGCTTTCGCAATTGTGGACCAACCTGACTGTGCTCATGATGGTGGTTGCCATCACTGCTGCTTAGATTGGCATATTGCCTTAATAGACAGGGTAGAACTGAAGAGCAGCCAGAGCATTAAATTATTGTTAATGAGATATCAGAAAAGAATTCAAAGTGCTGAAAATTATTTCAATTAAGAAAAAGATAAAAAGGAGTCAGAGTTCCCTCATCATTAATCTTCTCATACTCTTATCTGTATGTAGTCCAGTCTTGTCCTTTCCCGGTGGTCTGGTGACTTCTTCCCATTTTGTCTCATGGCTCTCCACCTATTTACACTAAAATACTGGATCTTTAAACTTCCCCAGCATTGTTAAACTTTCTATAGTGTGATCCTTTTGTCTTCTCAACTTAAACAAAACACTAGTTTGCTCTGATGGCACTGCTTCCTCAAAACCAGTTGTAGCAGAGGTGGTACATTCTCCCTTGTTCTCAATCCTGGGAGTAGAAGATTGAACCATCTTTCTCAAGTTCCCTTTCTTGACCTTTCTATTATTGGCATGAATCTTTAATTTCACCTTTTTGGAACTCTTTGTTTTCTTGGGTCCAAATACAGTATTCTCTGCCATGATACCCTTTCTTCACAGACTCTGTATTGGTTCCTTCCTTTTGCCCTTTTAAGGATTGGTAGTCTCTTGGGATTTTTCCCTATCTAATAATGTCTATAATCTCCAACTTTCCCCATCTCCTCACTCTCCACATGGCATATCCATCTATGTGAATACCAAGGTTCAGTCAGTGCCACATATGCAAGAAGCTACTTCTGAAATATTTTTCAATTCAACCTCCATCATTCAATAAGTGTTATTACCTTAGTTCAGACATATTTTCTAATTTGATCTCAGACATCTTTTGCCTGACTTCACTGCCTTGGAGCTCCAGCAGCACAACTCATTTTTCCTTAGTGAAGCCGTAATGATCTTACCACTGTACCAGTAGAATCATGTTATTTTCTTATTTTAAGTCCCTGTTGGTTCCTTGTGTTATGAAGGATTAAATTCATTAAACCAGTCTAGCTTTCTGGTTTCATATGCTTCTTGTTCTTAGGTTAATGGATAGCTTTCCATTTCTTTCAAATAGCCTATGTAATTGCTCTTTCATGTTGCCTATGTTCAGACCGGATATTCCCAATATCTAGAATGTTTTCCATCCTCTTCCCTTTAAGGAATGATTTTTTTCTAAGACATGTTTCAAACACTACACCCTTTGATAATTTTTTTCTATTTTAGCACCTGGGGAATAAAATGAGTTAAGTATTTGCCAAAACATTTTGTTAAGTGTTTAAAAATTGTTTTTTCATTTAATCCTCACAACAACTCATAGAGTAATTATTATTACCTTATTTTATAGGTGAAGATACCAGGTGTTAGAGGGGATAATTAACTTTTGATAATACCAATTTTCTGGGGGCAGGAACTGTATCTACTTAGTTCTGTGTCCTCAGCACCTAACCTACTGACTAACAACATAAGCACAAAATAAATAGGTATTGAAGGAAAAAGAGAAGGCTATTTTCTTAAAGCATAACCTACAGAGGCAAAAGTTGACATGTGAAGTTCTCAGAACAATTGTAGTTATTGTAACATGGTGTAAGAAATAGGAATAGATACAGAGCATAGGGGTTATGGTTTGGATAGGAAGTGTTTGCCAAAGACTCTTCTATTGAAGGCTTGGCTCCCAATGCAGCAAATTCAGAGGTGGGGATGTTGGGAATTGATTGCATCATGAGGGCTCCGACCTCATCAATGTATTAATCCATTGAGGAATCCGTAGCTGAGTGGACCATTGGGAGGTGGTGGAAACTTTGGGAGTTGAAACCTAACTGGGGTTGTGCCCTTGGGGACTATATTGTTTCCCCAGCCCCTCTTCTTTCTTCTTCCCTGCTGCCATGAGGTGAGCAATTATTTTCTCCTATATCCTTCTGACTTGATGTTCTGCCTTACCATATTCCAGGAACAAGGAAGGCAGTTGACCATGGATTGAATCCTTTGAAACCATGATTCAAAGTAAACCTTTCCTCTTTAAGTTGTTTTTGTCAGGCATTTTATCACCGTGACAAAAAACTGGCTAATACAAGAAAAAAAATTTTCCAGAAAGCAGATGTAGTTCTTTGGGCTTCAGGCTGTAATGCTTTAATGTTGACATCCATGAGAATTCAGTACTTCTTCTTTATCCACAGAGGATAGGTTCCAACACTTACAGTGGGTGCCCCAAACTAAGGATAGTACAAAATTACACACACACATACACACACATAATATATATATATACATTCAGAATGTATACATCTATACATTCACATCAGATTTAATCAATGAAATAGGTGCAATAAATAATTAACAACAAGAATAAAATCAATTATGCCATATATGAAATTACCAGCATCATTACTTTTGTGCATTGGGGCCATTATCAGTAAAATAAAGGCTACTTGAACACAAGCATTGAAGTGCCATGAGAATTGATCTGACATTTGAGGCAAATAATAACTGACTAATAGGTGTGAACACAATGGAGAAAGGAATGATTCATTCCCAGGTAGGATGGAGCTAGACAGTGTGGGATTTTATTATGCTACTTGGAATGCTGTGCAATTTGACATGTATTGCTTAATTCTACAATTTTCCATTTAATATTTTCCTACTGTGGAGAACTAAAACTGCTGAAACCAAAATCACAAATTGGGTGGGAAGGACTACTGTATATGTAAAGATTAGATAGAAAAAGATTGTTCTCTGCATATAATTTTTGCCATCTGATAATGTGCCAAATGAGAACTAGGTAAAAATGAGTATAAGGTGACATTTGATAATTTATATTTTCCCAAGTTGACGTCATTTCTTACTACATTAAGACACAAAATCACATGATTTTGTTTTTTGCCCCTTTAGTCTGATTTATCGTATTCTGCATATTTCACAATCCAGCCAAACCCTTCAAAGTCTTTACGTAGGAAGGCTTATTCTGAAGTATTTCTAGGAATTAAAAACTTAGAATTCAAAGCTCTATATCTTTAATGTTTTTTAAAACTATGTACTGATGTTTACGTAAATCATATTTGAGATTTATGTAACTCTACCTTGCATTCAATTTCAACATTACAAAATTTCAGGTTGATGACATTTTAAAAATTTATAGAAATATTAAAACCCAGGTGAACATTTAAAAAAAGTGCAAAATAAGCATGAAATTTGAAGGCAAACAGTGATATTTTTTGTGCAGGGTTTTTTCATGTAGAACAAATTTAAATTTGATTTGTATGTATTTCCACTATAATTACAAAATGAAGAAAAACCACTTCATTATCAATGGAAGGAAAATAGCATCTAAGCTGCTGACATGGGAGCACTGGCAGCTAGTGTGGTTGGTCAAGGAGCGGGGTTCACTTAGACTGTGTTTCCATCACCTTCCCTAGAATGGGTCCCATGAGGACAAACATTGCAGAGTTAGAGGCATAAAATATGATAAATATCCCAAAATTATGGTTTGAGCCTTTAACTTAAGGAGTTACAAGAAACATAACCTAGAAAGAGGCAATTAGGAAGGATGTGCTTATCTTAGGTTTTCCCGGATTATATATAACCTTGCATTTTAGTATAAAACTGCCAGAGCCAGTAATACTTGGTTTATTTTGGGGGGGAAGGGAGGGTGAATATTCAGACAAGTCAATTAAGGAAGAAATTCTTGCTTAAAAATTCTCTTTATGGCTCATAATTATAAACTGTTCTATATTCTTGATTTACAAAATAAAAATTACTATTCATGAACTATGCGTTCCTTTTCATGCTCGAGTCTTAAGTTTTTCTCCAAAGGGTCGATGGATCTGCTTTTACTCAGATGGGTTTTGAAGATTTCCAGAACCAGGGTCCTTGCCTTCTCCCACTAGTACTTATCCAAAGCTGAGGTATCCGGCTCAGGGCTTTTTTAGAGAAAGCTCTTTGATTTGTCCTGCAGCTGGCCAGCTTCCAGTGTAGCTGCAAGATGATTAAGTGTGCTTTTACCTAAAAAAGTTCAGAAAAGCTTAAATTATTCTTGAAAACCAGAAAGTGTTATCAGACTCTATACACAATTTGAAGCCTGGATAATGACCAGCTTTTCCTTCCTCTGCTGCAATGAGGAGACCAATCAACAGCCAGGGAAGACTCAGACCTAAAACCAGGTGCAGCATGGGCAGCCTCATCTGGAGCCAAGGCACTCCTCTGTCTCCTGCCCTTTCCTGCCCTCTCTTCTGCCCTTTCACCATACCTAGATATTTATTTGAAGTTTCATTACACCAAGTGCATGAGTGACTTTATACTTTACTTAGGAATTCATGTAATTCATTCTGCTTCTCTTGATGCTTTCTTTGAACCAGTAAAAGGGCTCTAAGAGATGATTATGGTGAAGAATGAAAAAAGTTCAGGTGCAAAATGCAGGAGAGGGGAAAAAAGTCTGTTTGAATTTGGGAGATAATAAAGCTAGGGTCTTGCATGTCTTTGAAGTGCATAGTACATATTATCTTATGGAGTAAACTGTAAGTTTGTATTGCCTGCTTATGACAGGTTGTCCCACACTTTTAAATACTGTCTTACAATATAGAACTAAAAGCCAAATTCTGCTATTTCTCCAATCTGCTAAATCAGATTATTCTCTAATCCCCAACTTGGCCCAACCCTTCCATTCAAACTCTATTTGTATGACTCACATTCTGGAGTCCAGCTGTGAAGAGAACCTTCCCCAGCCCTGAATGAACACTCCACTTTTTTTTTTTTTTGTCTTTGACTGAATTGTAGAGCAGATGCATGTAAACAAAACACCTTAGCATCTCTAAACTTCGTTTGAAGCCTGCTTGATCAATGCTGACTAATCCCGATAGCCCTCTTGGTTGGTCATGAAGTTGGTAACTGAATCTCATTTGATTCATCCACTGTTATTTACCAATATTTTATTCCCCTTCAGTATTGGCCCAGAGTATTGGCCCAGAGTAAGATTCATTCAGTCATTTATTTACTGGTTTGATATGCACCAGCTGCTAAGGGATATAAAATCAGTGAAATGGATATGATCCTACTCTTTGGAATTTAAGGTCTATTTGGGAATAAGATAAGTGAATAGGTGATTATACATCTCTAAGTGCCGGGAAAGAGAAAGAACAATGTTATGTAGTCATGGAGAAGGGATGTACCATCCAACTGTGAACATCAGAGAGGACTTCCCAGAAATGGTGGTAGGTAAGTTGAGACTCCAAAGATGAACAGGAGTTAGCCCAATGAAACTGGGAGAAAAGAGTTCTTTAGATCCAGAAAATGGCAAGCATAAATGTCAGGAAAGAGAGATAGTGACGTATCTGAGGAAAGGAAACGAACCTGGCATTAGTGAATCATAGAGTGCTGTGGTTTATAGGCAGTGGTGTAGTTGGGAGCTGGGGTAGCATCATAAGCAGAGGCTGGAGAAGACTTTGTGAACCACAGGGTCAGTTTGAATTTTGATATAAGGGTATTGGAAACTTCTAGAAGAGTGACATGTTTGTATTTCTGTTTTTAGAAAGATCCCACTGGCTAAAGGAAGGAGAAGCTGCTGGTAGGGCAGAGTTGGTAGGCTACTGAACTACTTCAAGAAGATGCAGAGGTTTTTCCTAGTTAGTAGCACCAAGGCTATAGAGATTTGAGTTAATAGGAGAGAGGTTTAGGAGGTGGAATTGATGGACAGGATGATTGATGAGGTGCAAGGAGTGAGAGAATAGGAGGCACACATGATACCTCCATTTCTGGGCTGAACAACAGAATGAACGCAATGCCTTTTGCTGAGCTAGAAAAGGAAAAGCACTGGGTTCTCCTGGTTCCCTGCGATCAGACCTACTTCCTTAACATTTCTTCCTTTTCTCCCCCTCTTCTTGAACTGGTCTTGCCTTTCCCTTATTTGCCTGTTTTCTTGCAGGTTGTGGCCAAGTTCACCTGAAGGAGTTCCTAGCATGGTTCCATTTCAGAGGTGTTCACCTTCATACGGAAAGCCTTGCCTCAGTCCTCCTGCCTTTAAGCCTACTTCATTCTTGATCAAAAACACCCTGTGCCTTTTGTTTTCCAGGTAAAGTATGCCAACCTGTTTAGGCACAGATCAGCTATGACCTAGTGAAGCCCTTCCCAGTACTCACAGGGGGACTTTGAGGTCCACCCCTGTTCTTCCACATTGCTTTGTCTGTAGCTCCACATCAGCCCTTACGTCCTGTCTCCTTCCTCTCTCTCCTCCTGGCCAGTTCATCATCTCATCAGATTATTATTAGCCTCTTAAAGTCAGGGATTTGATATGTTTTATTTGCCATGGTCATAAAGGAATGGACTTGCACACATTATGTGTTCAATCAGAGTTTAGCAATATCAATGAACTGCCTGTATGCTATTCTTTTTTTTTTGGTTCTGGGGATTGAACCCAGGGGCACTCCACCACTGAGCCACATCCCCAGCCCTATTTTGTATTTTATTTAGAAACAAGGTCTCACTGAGTTGCTTAGTGCTTCGCTAAGTTGCTGAGGCTGGCTTTGAACTTGCGATCCTCCTGCCTCAGCCTCCCAAGTGCTGGGATTACAGGCGTGCGCCACCACGCTCGGCCCGTATGCTATTCTTTACAAATTGCTTCTGATATTTACCTCACTCAAAACCATTTTTCACAGTTAATTCTATTTATTTCTCAGTATAGCAATACACATTTGAATCTTTCTTGTGATAATTGTCATTTTATGTGAATAATTAACCTAACTTCATAGCACTCATAAGTTTGTTATGATATAGTTTCTTCTCTGGGAACAAACTTTGTACAATGCTGAACAGACTAAATTTGCTAATGCGGGGTCCAGTGCTGCAGGTAAGTGAGTTAGTTGTGACATCTCAGATAAATTACTTAAACTTTTCTAAGCTTAATCATTGAAACCTTTCTAAATCCTTCTACGTCATATCTAAAATGGTACCAATCCCTATCTCATTAATTTGTTGCCAGAATTGAGAAAATGCATTTAGAGTACTTAGAACAGTCCCTGGAACAGAGCAAAAACAATAAATGCCACCTGTCCTTAATCTATTGTTTCACCATATTTAAAATTATTTCTTTATTATTTCTGATTTTTTCAACTTTATTTTAAAACAAGGTGGTTGTGTGTGTGTTTGTGTGTGTGCATTGAACAGATGTAGGTAACTTATTTTAAAAGAAAGCAGGGCATATTAAATATAGCACATTGTTCAAGAAAGCTCTCGTGGCTTGTATGCTTGTCTTTTGCAATAAGCTTGTGAAACCTCATTTTGCTGTTAATTTATCATCTAAATGTTGCTTATATATTTCTTCTTGTTCCAGTGGGAACCCTATCTTCTCTTTCTTTGGATCCCTATAGTGCCAAGTGCTATGTTTTGTGCTTATTAGGCATTCAGTAAATATCTGAGCAACTCTAGCCTTGCTCTCTTGACCTGGAAATATGGGAGAAACGGCCTAATCTCTCTAGTTATGTCTACAAAGAGTCATGAGCCTCTGCAGGGAGACAGAAAGAGGTCAAGAGTGATCACTTCCCACTAGTGCAGAAAGCCTCTAGAGTCTTCTCTTCTTTTCCTCTCAGGTCATAGGGAGTTCTTTTTCCTTTTGCCATTGCTTTATCTTTCAGAACCCAAAGTTAATTTTTCAGGAACAAAGGGAAGATGAGGCTGATCCAAGATTCTCCATAGCTGCAATATTCAGAGATCAAGTATCTGTGCTCAAATATGAGGTTGTGCATTAGTGAGGCATATGATTAAATGCACTGAATTATGGCCTCTAATTATGAGAGTCCCAGCCTCCTATAAGTATCCATGGTAAAGGGGCATGGAATGTAACCCCTCATTCCTTTCTTCCCTTCTCCCTTCCCTTCCTTTCCTGTCCTTTCTTTTTTCTGTTTAACAATGTTTTTGCTATTTTTACAAAACGATGCATGCTTATTACAAAAACAATTCAAGGACTGTAGTAAAAATGTATTTCCTCTCTTTTAGATTGTCTTCCTGATTTTTTCTTAGATCACCTTTAGGACTAAGATGAAAGCTTCGTTTTGTGGTGCCTGCCTGCAATATAAAGGCTGAGCTGACACTTCTATTTTTTAAAATTATTTTTTAATTTGTTCTAATTAGTTATACATGACAGAACGCATTTTGACACATTGTACACAAATGGAGCACAACTTCTCATTCCTCAGGCATTACATGTTTCAGAGTCACACCGGTAGTATAATCATACATGTATATAGGGTAATAATGTCCACCTCATTCCACTGTCTTTCTCATTCCCATACCCCTTCCCCTTCCTTCACTCCCCTCTGTCCAATCCAAAGTTCCTTCATTCTTCCCTTCCACCCCTATTATGGATCAGCATCCGCTTATTAGAGAAAATATTTGGCCTTTGGTTTTGTGGGTTTGGCTTATTTCATTTAGCAAGATATTCTCCATCTCCATCCATTTACCTGCAAATGCCATAATTTCATTCTTCTTTGAGGCTTAGTAATATTCCATTGTGTATAAGCTTCTTCTCAGCAAAGGAAACAATCAATAACATGAAGAGAGCGCCTACAGAATGGGAGGAAATCTTTACCCCACACACCGCAGATAGAGCACTAATTTTTAGGATATATGTAAATAACTAAAAAAACTGAACACCCAAAAAAACCCCCCAAATAACCCAATCAATAAATGGGCTATGGAACTGAATAGATACTTCACAGAGGAAATATAATCAATCAACAAACACATGAAAAAAATGTCAACATCTCTAGCAATTAGAGAAACGCAAATCAAAACTACTCTAAGATTTCATCTCACTCCAGTCAGAATGTCAATTATCAAGAATACAAGTAACAATAAATGTTGGTGAGGATGTGGGGAAAATGGGACACTCATACATTGCTGGTGGGACAGCAACCACTCTGGAAAGCAGTATGGAGATTCCTCAGAAGACTTGGAGTGGAACCACGATTTAACCCAGCTATCCCACTCCTCGGTTTATACCCAAAGGACTTAAAATCAGCATTCTACAGTGATGCAGCCACATCAATGTTTATAGCAGCTCAACTCACAATAGCTAAACTATGGAACCAACCTAGATGCCCTTCAACAGATGAATGGATATGGTTGACATTTCTGATGGATAGGGTGTTCAGGTTGGCTTCAAAGGCTTCTCTGTATCACACCATTGCCTGTGTTGGATCTTCAAGGTGCTCTGCTGAGATTTGTATGGTAATGTGTCATGTCAAGATCTCTTCTTTCTTTCCTTGGAACAAATGTGCTTAGATGTGAAATGATGAAGCTATGAAATTTTTTGATACCCTGAATTGAGCCAGCTCATCTCACCTTCCTCTCTACTCCTGTGTGCTGGTAAGACTTCCCTGGGTGGAGCACCATTTGCCGCTCCAGTGCATATGAGTAAAGGTGGCATCCCTGATGAACTTCTTAAGCCATCTTGGGAGGCTAAGAGCTGTATGCTCCTGCATAAATTCTGTTTCACCTCTTTTTAAAAAATCTACACACATATCCTAATTCACAGAAAAAGCTCTCAAGATTCATTGCATAAGATTCCCATAGGACCCTTAGCTCTTGGATCTCAAAGATTGCTTATCCTTTTTAGCATGGATTATGTCTCACTAAGTGTCATCACATGGATATTCTGGGGAAGGTTTTGAGATTTTCATTACATTAAGTTTTGCGATATCCAGCTGGAAGAAGAAGAAATGTACTACACCACTGCACAGAGTAGGGAAACAATAAATGCTACCCGCCATTAGAACCAGGTCAGCACTTGTGCACTTTAGAAACTGGGTGACTTGGTTAGCCTCCTTCATAGACTCCATTGATACCAGGTAATTTGAAGATTAGGAAGGTCTTTGAAGGTTTTGGGAACCCATGATAGTTTATGTTGCAAAGAAAGAATATCATTGAGACTTTGGGAATATTCTAGGCAGGTTTACGCTCCCCTATTGTTTCCATAGGAAGATTTTCTTATAACTTGATTTTTTCCATTTAAATATTTCTTTTCCATGTAAACTTTGCCTTTTTTTCTCATCTTTTTCTTGCTCCTATCCTAAGATCTGCTTGATTGTGATGCTACATTCCCCATCCTCCTACCCTGCAAGGAGATAATAAGACAGGCACCTGCAGTGGAATGACAGTTCACACACAGTCATGGATTCTGAAAATGAATCTGAACTTATGAAGGAGGCATGGGAGGGGTCAATCAAATGGAAAAACGTGTTGAGAAAATTTATTTAGTATTTATTGTGTGCTAAGACAAGGTTCTATACTAAGAGTAAGGATATGGGGTGAACAAGGTGGATGTGGTCCCTGCTGTCAAGGCTCTGACGGTTTAGCTAGGGGAAGCTGTTATAAAAAGGCAAATTTTGGGCAAGGATATCTAAGGGACGTAACACATCTCTGAGATCTGCAAAGTCTTCTTTGGGGTTCTGACTCGAATCAAAAAGTCTTCCTCAGAACTCAATTGTCATTGCCACTGTTATTGCTCTTGTTGGGAGACTCAAGTTACATTCCTGCCATGTATTAACTATCAGCAGGCCTGTATAGTGATGACAGTATATGACCTGAGTCTTCAGGAGAAGGCTGAACTGCCATGTAAGTGCAATGTTGTCAGAGAGGCAGCAAATCTTGGTGAATGCTAATATTGATAAAATTATTAGAGGACTCATTTAGGAATAGTGAGCTATGAACCCTAGAATTATACATTTAATACATTTTATGGTACAGTCCAGTTGTTAGGAAACTCAGGAAATGTAACTCAAAAGTCTGTCACAGTTTTGCTTTCTCCCTAGACATCTGATGAATGAATAAGTAAATGGGGACTGAATGGAAGAGCACTCCTAATATGTGTCTCTTGAGATATCTGCCAATTTTCTGAGATAACATATATATTTTTCTTAGTGATTAGTGTCCTTCCTTCCTTCCTTCCTTCCTTCCTTCCTTCCTTCCTTCCTTCCTTCCTTCCTTCCTCTCTCTTTTTTCCCTCTCTCTCCCCATCCTGTGCCCCGCCACCTCTTTCTTTCTTTCATGGTGCTGAGAATGGAACCCAAGGCCTCATGCATGCTAGACACAAGCTCTACTACTGAGTTACACCTCCAGCCCCTCCTTCAGGTTTCATAACTTTGAAAATTACTTTCAAATACATGGACTTTTGTAGAAAAGTATGTTAAACACTGCATATTACCAATATTGTTATTATTTCATAGAGTCTAATGGGCAATAACATAAAGCCCATAGGAAACGAAGTTAGGCAAGCCTATCTTGAAAACTATTAACTATGAAACATCAATGCTTCAAGAGTTTTTTTGTGCCAAAAAGTACCATATGTAAAGGAGGTATTTTTTTTTTAAATGGTTCACCCATTTCATGGATTTAAAAGATGATATTTTAAAACTCTTCTAGGTTTTACATAGAAAACCAGAGGCAGATGAAAGCTAGAAAGTCAGGAATTCACTTCCCCACATTGTGCTTAACCAATTGGAGACAGGCTGTCTCCAGACTCTATTTTCTTTCTAACAGCTATAAAGTGAATGAACTCAAAGGACAGTCTAGTGTCTTGCTGCAACTGATATGAAAAAGGACAAGGGAAGAAAAGATTCCTCATTAATGGATTTATATTCTAGTGATAGGGTCAGGGGTTGGGAAGGTCATTTTGAAAAGTAAAGTGAAATATAGAGCAAGCAGGAAAGTTATCTTGTTATCTGACTCAGAGACATGAGGCTGCACGTTATCCTCTGTTCGTTTATTTTTTCTTCTAGTTTTCCTTTTATTTTTAGATAAATGTGAGTCAGACAGATGAGACAAGAGTAATTTTTAGAAACTCTCTTTGTAAGCTCTTGGGAGCAGAGCTTTGCTCTTTTAATATGTTCTGGTTGGAAGCACCATTTGACTCTAAAGAAAGGAAATCTAGAAGCAAGAATTTAAAACCAGAATTTGGGGTAAGTTGATGAAAGCAAATAAAATATACAAAAATTGGAGGTTACCCTCTTTTTAGTAAGTATATTAGGTAAATTTAAAACAATTTAAAAATTGAAGTTCTCTCCAGATTATGAGAGATACATACAAAGAGACACAGAGAGAAGACATTGTAACTGAAAGAAAGGGTTTTTAGTATAACAAAAAGTCTGGAATTAGAAGGTAACTATTTTGGTGATCTGTTTGGTGACAGGTCATTTCTATATAAACAACTTCATTTAACTT
The DNA here is from genome assembly GCA_020662805.1 of Glaucomys volans. NCBI lineage: Eukaryota > Metazoa > Chordata > Mammalia > Rodentia > Sciuridae > Glaucomys > Glaucomys volans. The sequence goes on from JAJEJO010000367.1 coordinate 280,237, forward strand.
TCAACAATATTTGACTAGGGATGGCCTATTTTAAAAAAAATGTAGATGAGTAATTTCAGGCGCCAAGAGTCTAAAGGAGTTGTCCAGTCTTTGGGTTCAAATCCAGCTTTCTGACTCTGACCTTCTGCTCTTCCCCGCCTCTTTTCCCCTGAGAGGTCTGTTGCTGGGGATGCAATGAAGAAAGCCAATTGCACCCCACTGGCTTCATGATCAAACACACATGAGGGTGAAGACACAGTGGGTCTCAGTGTCCCAGGCACAGTTCCTGCACATGAGAGGGAAGGGTCAGCTGGGCTGGGGTTGGGGTGCAGCAGTTTGGTCAGGACATTATGGAAGAGGAACGAAAGCCCATTGAGCTGGGTTTTCCTTGCTGACAAGTCAGGGCAGGTCATCTGAGGCAGAGAGGAAAGCCTGCACAAAATGGCTTGAAGCAGTGACATGGAAGGTTTGTCTGTAGGGTTGCCAGGTAAGTGCAGGCCACTCAGTTGTAATCGAAATTCAGATAAACAAAAAATAATATATCATTATAAGTTATCCTATGCAAGATTTGGAATATAATTAAATATTTTTATCAGAAATTCAAATTTAACTGGAAATTCAATAATTTAATTTGCTAAATTGAGTCACGCTATACATTTAGGCCTGCTGGAGTCTGGTGTGCAAGACAGGGGGTTGCTAGATGGAGAGATTAAAGTTCACATAGGGAGGACCTGGTCTTTGCCTTGTGCAGGGTAAATGGGATTAAAAGTGGGATTATCCTATACAATAAATACCTGCTTATTGTATGATCGAGATGATTTTTTCCAATTCTCAGTTAAAAATAATTTGGACAAAGTATTGATTCTAATGAAATGAATCTTTTTTCTTCAGTCATATAGCAAGATGACTTACAACAAACTTTAAAATAAACTCCTAATGTCTGATTCTTCTTTTTGACATGAAAGAAATGTATAGAGGAAGAAATGCCTGGGTTAGAGAGGAGAAATTTAAATAAAACCAGCAGGATAAAAAACAGACACATTTATATCACATATACTGTATATATGTTTCCTGTTTAAATTTTAAGGAGGCAAAAAAGACAAATGGAATTGTCTCATCCAAGTATAGATCTTGTCTAAACTAAATCAAAGATATTCTGCTCTGACTCAGTAGCATGGAATTCTTCCCCAGAGCCACAGAGGAAGACACGACATGGGGACAACTGAGGATCACCCTGAGGATGGCAGGTAGCATTTTTTTTTTTTTTTACATTTACTGAAGTTTCAGGGGTAATCAAGTGCTTACCAAGATATTCTGTTACTGTATGTCTGCTTAGTGATGCCCAGTGTCTGGGCCACAGGGCCATGAAGTCCATCTCCCTACACTTGCAGTATTAGTTCAGTGGAGGCATCTAAACATTTCAATATAGCATTTGGAAAATAAAATGGTTAGTGAAAGCAGTGACTGCAGACCAATTTAGATTTCTCTCTCCCTCCTCATTAAATATGGGACTGAGTCTTTTGTTGACTTTTCTTTTACTCCAGAAAGGATTTAAGGCTGCTCATAAATAGTGCAAGTTCTATCACTCCTACACATGTGGCTGCTCAAGTGTTTTGATGATGGTACATTTTAGTTAAAGGCAAAGGCTTCTTTATGGCTAGTGTATGTGTACTTCCAGGGAAAGTTATTATAATCATTGCATTTTACCAGCAATATTACCTTGTCCCAATTGCACTGTGTCTAATGAGCAAAGGCATTAAATTCTATAAGAGTCCTAGAAAAAGCAGAATGTTTTGAAAACTATTAGACACCAAAATTCTATTTGGAGAATTTGCCTTGTTTTAATTTTTATTTGATTGAATATTTCACTGTTTTTCCCTTAAACCTCTTTGCTTTAATTAAGATTACAGAAAGACAAAAATGTAACTGTGGTAAACACAGTCTGAGTTTCATCATCAACACTATCACAGAAAGAACAAATAACAAAGTAGATGTTGGTCATAGCGAGTGACTTTGATTCATTATGTTTCCTTGAATTAATTTTCTGTTGGTAGATATGCTGTGTTATTTTAAAAATAAAGTGTTATTAGTGATCATGGATGGGAGTTCATAAAGAGTATGTTAATTTTTTTAATTGTGGTGCATTTGAAATTGTGCTTTGCTTGGGAAAATATCTAAATGTCAGCAAGAATGGTTTAGGGTTAGGAAAATTATATCTTTGGTGAGAGAAGAATGCAACATTTTGGAATGGGCTGATTTCCCCACGTTGTTTTTAATGATTTGTGAGACATCTTGTCAAATGAGCCAGAGTCTTACTGAATCTGATGATGATGATATCAGACTCCAAATGAACTTGGTATGCTGGATAACATGCTGAATATCACAGGGTGAAGTTTAATGGGAATAGAGCTTAACCTGAGCTCAGAAAACCAACTGGGAAAATAGTTGGTATTGAAAATGGTGGAAAACATTGAGCTAAGGCTTGTAGGTAATGGTGCATTCAGTATAAGTTGACAGAGTGGTGGCACTGCTATTAACCTAATAGGAATTAGATAAGTTTCACAGAAAGTAGGTTGAGGAAACTGTGAGACCCATATGTATTCTACAGTGAAGTAGTTAGACTTTATAGAATCCTGAGTTCATATCCAAGCCCTGCACTTTAAGAGCATGTTTTCTTTGCTAGTTGAGAGAATATAAAATCATGTCAAATGAAGAACAACTAAAGGAATAGAAAATACTTGGCCTGGAGGAGAGAAGAGCTTCATTGTTAAAGAGAAAAAGGTTTATGCTTCTGATGTTGAATGTATGCAAGAACCAATGGATAGATGTTTCCATATAAGAATGGACTTAGAAGCAGTTCTTTGCAGACAGAATGGTCTGCTGTAGAACATTAGCATCTCTCACCTGTTAGAGGGACTAGAGAAAGATGATTTACACATTCAGTCTAGGTCTAGAAATTTTTGGCCCTTCTAAATTTGCTATTCTGAGATTTTATGGCTCTTTGGGATATTTACATATATTTTCTGGTATGTATATCTTCTAAAACAGTTATTTCAGGAAATTTGGTGACATTTAAAAACAAATAGAAAACCCCATAAAACCAGCTTTTGCTATCATGTAGGCAAAGCAAATGGTTGAGTTCAATGGAAATTTCAGTTCTGATGCTCAGATATCCAAGACATGCAGCTTGTTTTTGGTTATTGGGTCATCTTGTCTATATTCATGTCTTTGTCAATATAACCTTTGAAAAGCAAAATGAGTTACCCCCCAAAAACACCCCCCCAAAACAAAAACAAAAACAACAGCAAAAAACAAAAACCCAAACATCTAAAACCCTCATCAAAGCAATTATTGATCTGGGATTCTGGGATGTAGCTTAGTCGTAGAGCATTTGTGTAGCATTTGTGTAGCATGTGTAGGGCTCCGGGTTCAAATTCCCAGTGCTGATAAATAAATAAATAGAGTTCCTAAAGTACATCAGCTATAAAATTTCATCACAATCAGAAGTTTTGTTTTGCTTACGCTTATGAATCATTGTCTCTTTCCAGCCTTTTAATATATAGTGAAAAATCTCTGGATTACGAATACTTGTTTCCATGAATATTTTATATTATAAAATACACACATAACAAAATAAATAAATCCATCCCTTACAGTTTGTTTTAATAAAGTTAATGAAATCAATTCTCTGATTTCTCTTTTTTTTTTCCTGTTATCTCCCCTTCTATTTGATTTTTGCTAGCCATCAGCTGACTTTTTTTTCTTTTTCCTTTATTTTTTTTGTTCCCACCACATAATGACTCTAAGCTGCAAGATAATTATACAAGAAGATTTGCTCCAAAAGTTACATGGAGCCAACTATGTCAGCAATGGAAAGAACTAGTACATTTTGTTTTGAAAATTAAAAAAAAATCCTACATCTGGCAATTTGTCTACTTAACCCCCAAATACTCTTGTCTGTAGAATTTCAATAGAAAAAGTTTATTTCCCCTTTCTATTTGTCTCTAAAATTGTGAGATAAAATTTGTGGGCATCTTTAAATAACATCTTTTGTAAAATTCTGTAGAACATTATAGCACAAATAGTGTATAATAGCTAAATTAGATGGTCAGATGACTAGGATATGGTGCATGTATTGAATTTTGTATAACTAGGAATCAAAATCACACTAAGAATTTTGATGTATTCCTTAGATAAAACCCTTGGTATCAAATTCCTTTGTATCTTGCTTCCTTTTTTTTTTTCTTATCTTAGTGTTATTACGAGGTATACTGAATTTCAGAATTTAGAGATCCGTTGCAAAACTCAAACCAGACTTTTCCAGCTAGGGTTGTCTCAAATTGTTGTTTAGACAATGAACATTTAGATAGAAAAGTAAGAGATGGGTTGCTTTCTCAATACATACCAGTCAGGTTAGTCTACTGCATTCCAGGTATGACACCCAGGAAGAAGTGACACTCTGCATTCAGCTTGTGTCCTAAAATATAACCCCTTGGGAGTGTGGCAAAATGCATGAGCATCAGATAACCATGCTGAAAGAACTCCATCTTTAGCTCTCCAGGAGACTAAAACAGAGGCTGTCTTGATATCCTATGTTCCAACAACTCCCACCATATTGAGGGCTTACTCCAAAGCATTTCAGTGTGTACTATGTTGTCTCACTGAAGAGCAAATTTGTATATTCAAAGCATATATTTTTAGAAAGAGAAAACCCTGTTCAAGTATGAGGTCTTGTGGTTACATATCATTTTAATGGAGCTACATATTAAACAACATAACTTTTAAGTCATGAAAAAGCTTAGACACTGCAGGTTGCAAAGGATTAAGTTCTATTCTAATTACTTTCTCAGAAAAGCCAGTGGAAAATTAGATGCATCCCACCAGGCAATAAATATATCACGCTAAACAAAATTTAAACTAGAGAACGATCAACCTATTTTCTTTGTTCTTTCAAAGGAGAAGTGGATTAAACCTTTTAAGAAAAAGATCAAGAGCATTTTATGGGAAATTCAGAAAAAACCCTATTTGGACGGAAATCAAAATGTTATGAATAGTACTTTCTAAGTAATGACACATATCAGCAGTATTTGTAGCCATAAGAACAATGTGATAAATTTTAATCACTTGGGACTCCAGCTCTGTGGGAAGTGCTTACTACACAGACATCATTTATAGGTTTCCAGTTATGACCTACGTCTAAAAGACATTTTAATGATAACTGGAGAAAGTAGATAGATTGTCTTCCTCGAGTGTTGAAGTTCCTGCTTGTTGTCATCCTCAGCTCTATTAAAGAGCAGAGGCTTTCAAAGGTCCTCTTCAGTTTAGCAGTCAGGGTGCAAGACCAAAGGGATGGAACTATCTAAGATAAAAAATGCCAGAAACGTACACTCCTCAGGATTTCCTGTGGGAGTCTGATCAAAATAAAGCAATATTAATAAATATAAATTCTGGAACACTATTATCAACAGAAACAGGGTCTTGAAATGTACCCTTGAAATTCTTCTAGTTTCCTCAGGCAGGTCAACTATTTCAGTGTAACTGTGCAAAATGTTAGACCCCCTGACAGGGACAATTGCTTTAAATTATATTAAAGACTCAAAGACTCTAATAGACATGCTAGAGGAAGGACTTTAATTTGTTGGATGCTCTAAATCTTTAAACTCACTCAGGGTCCTTTGGTCCTTTGACCTTAAAAACATTTTGGGAAAAAAAATGTACTCTCAAAGCATCTGAACATTAAAAGACATGCAATTGGTCAATTTGCTTTTTATTGCTTTCCCTGCCTTTACTGTATTTTGGGGAAGAAAGGATGTTCAGGTGATGCAGATGGAATAAAAAGAGGAAGAAACAGAGAAGACTCTTGGGCTTCAAAAATTGTCTCATTCCTTCAGTTTTTATCCCAATAATTTGAAAAATAAACCCTTGAATATAGCTCATAGTCAAATAAAATTTTCTGATCCAAGTTTTCTCAGGTGTTAAGACGTCGAGTGATGTGTGTTGGTGGCCTCTCCTGCCTTCCAAGTGATCCTGAGAAAGCAAATCATCTCTCACAGTCAGTAATGGTTTCTTCTAGCATTTAGCCACCAAAAGTATGGAGAATTTAAATTCTTGCTTTTCTTTCTCTTTGCATTCTGATTTCAAAACACCTTTGACACCATGGAATATAAACTTTCTTAATACAATTAAGGAAACCATTATGTACAAAATGTCACTCAAATTTACTCGTTTTAAAGTCAATTTTGGATAAGATCTGCTTTATAAGGTTATTTTCTTAATAGAACTATCACAAAAGTGCTTGATTTCTACAAAATCAGCAGCATAATGAAATCAAAGAGTATTATGAAGGGAGAAAAAAAGCAATCAGTATCACTATTCTTACTTTTAAAAGTTGATAAACACGTATAACTCTACACATCTCTGTTTCCTAGGTGGTAGAATTGTAAAGTTGGCTCTATCTAAAAATGACTTCTTCAAAAGGAATGAATGAAGTGGTAGCATATCAAAAATAATAATAGAATCACCAAACATGTTCCTGCAACCAAATTTCTGACCTCTATAAACTCTCAGTATTACTGTCTTTTTTATTGTTTCTATGTTAAAAGGTAAGACCTGGCTTTAAGCCAATCAGATAAGGTACTTACAGATCAAGGTTTGTAATAGGTTGCACTAAAGCACCAGGATTCATGCTATGCTATTTGTTAGTTTTAAAGATGAAACTAGCATCCCACTCCCACTGTTTTGACTATCCAACGATGGGCCAAGGTCCAGTTCACCAAACAACTGTTCTAAGAAAATATGGCCCTTCTTCAACCTGGCTGAGTTGCAAATACCAGTGATAACTTGGCTCCAAAGGAAGGGGCTCAAGTCAATAGGAGACGGAGTCATACAATTTTCTCAACTTGGGTGACCTTAATAATCTAGACCCTTCTCTACCCCCCCCCATAATATCAAAAACTGATTCTATAACCTGCTTATTCTTCCAACCCAGGTCTCCAGAATTAGTGGTTTATTTATTTTGTTTGTTTGCTGCTAGAAACCCACAACTAAGGTTAGTGTTTATTGTTGCAAATTTTTTCAAATTCCTTTCCTTTGCTTTTAATTTTTAAAGGAAGAGTCTTTAACGTAATGGAAAGTCATGCCAGTGGAAATAATTTTCTAAATGCCTTTATTTTCTCTCAATCTACTCTTTCAAGAATGCTTATCTTAGGAAAAAGGACCCTATCATGAACTGAGTGTCTGTAGAGCTGTTGAAAATATTAAATGATTAGAAAACAGCAGAAGAATCACACCCAGCACCAACTTCTTGGTTAGGTGAACCAACTACACATTCTCTGAAATAAACTACCCACAGATTAGCCATGAGAACTAGTTATTTAGCCATAGCTATAACCTAGCATAGCTGTGATAATCTACTGACTCAAGAAGTCTTTTGAACTATATTGTACTTTTAATCTTTTGGTTTTGATTGAAATACCATGGTTGAGTCTTTATTCCTTATTTTATGACTGTGGATAAAGTTTAAACAAAGGAGCTCTTCAATTATTTATTTAATTCAAAGTCTCTGAATCAGGCAAGTTGCAAGGCATGAAAATTGTGTTGCTATTTCAGTTTGCAAGAGCTTGATTGCAATTCTAGCATGCTGGCTAAAAAAGACATAACAATAGTAATCAACTCTCATACTGGACAAGGAAAGGTGAGTAGAAGGAAGGAGGGGCATGAACTTGATGGAGAAATAATGCCTATAAATGAAAGATTCATTTCTAAGTCTTAGAACTAGCATATTTATCAATAGCTTTTGAATTTTTCATTCACGGGGGAGGTTTACTGAACAGTCAATCCAAACCAACCTGGACTTTTGAACTTTCTACTGTAATGAGAAAGTCTTGTCAGAAAAAAAAAATCTGAATTTGTACAGATTTGAGGACTGATGTAAGACACCAAGTACTGTGGTTTACAGACTTTGAAGCTCAGACCTTCCCTATGTATATAGCACACACATCATTCCAACACTCACAGTTTAACTGTGATGAATGGCTCCATGGAGACAGAAATTACTCAACAATGTCCCATCCCCTTCCTTATCCAAAACCTCCTCCATGAACAGGCCCCCTTGGAGGCCTCTGTGGTCAGGGAAGCAGCCCTTGATGTGGCTGCTTCTCTTCACATCAGTCATATTTGATTATTTGCATTACCATTGCCTGGAAAATGGACTCACAAGTCCTCCTAACCCCAGCAAGGCAAATGATCAATTTTCATAACATTCATCCTCAGTTGAGGAGCATCTTTGCTTCAGTTTTCTTCAAATTTCATCCACGTAGTTTAAAACATCATTTCATTTATGTAGGGTTTTGTGTGTCATAGATTCCAAGGTGAAATGAAATTTTAAATATTAGCAACCAGAAAGCAGCCATAACATTTCAATCCCCAAATTCCTTTTCCTTCAATTTGCCTAGTCTGTCCAATACAAAGTGTGACTTCACCTGGGGTCAATAGCGGTCCACTGTGGAAAGGATGTCTTTGCCCTTTAATGTAAGAACGTCTTACAGTTTTTGTTGCTATCTTCAAATTCATGAAACAGTCACTAATTGACCTCCAATTTCAGTTTTAAAAGAACATGGTAGAATGAAAGATCTTTCTGATTGTCAGAGTGGAAAGATTCCTGTAGTTGAAGCACACAATTTCATTTTCAAGTAAAACAGTTTCAGCTCTATTATGAATGACTGGAATTTTAAAAACAACAACAAACCACTCAGATATTTTTCCAAGACTCACAATCCAAAGCCTCGTTTAGCCAAACCTCCCACTAGACAAGTAGGAAAGATAAACAAAGCAACAGACCCCTGGCTTGTACACACTGACAAGATTGCAGGCCCTTGGATTAGAATGCTTCATCCCCATATCCAGTGTCTCCCAGGAGGACCTCGTGTAGGAGGAAGGAGGAAGCATGAGGTTAGGAACTTAGAAGATTGGGCAGATAGTCAAAGCATTGGATGGATAGGGCAGCCTGTAACTCATTAGCAGAGCACCTCCCAGGGGCCCTGTAAACTCCCTACAGCCAGTAGAGAAAGTTGAGGTCTCTGATGGTCAGGCTTAGCATTATGCTTCTACCCACTGCTGTTTGGGTGTTGCTCACAGTTTGTTGGGAAGAGTCCAGCACCCATTGGAATGTAAAGCCTTAAATCAACATTGGCGGAATTGAAGAACTGGTGAAAAGTATAATTTTCATGGTTGCTTTCATGCAAGAGGCAAAGTGAGAATGGGAAGGAAAGAAATATGTATTGTGACATTTAAAGTGTCATTTTTAATTGAGCAGATGAATACTTGATTTCCTAGCAGACACAGGGTACGTAAGACATTCTTCAGAAAAGTAGAAAAGAGACCTTGATTTTCGGTGAGGAATTCACTGTCATCATGGATGTGACAATGTAAAATGTAGTGACTTAGGTGTATTTTACTGGCAATTGCAACACCATGAGAAACTTTACGTTTTTAGGAAAACCAATCACATTGAAATTTGATTAAGATATTTCATATTTTTATGCAAAACAGAATTGGATGCTAGACATCAAAAATAATAAATAGGGGTTTCCCCTGAATCTGAGAAACATGGAAAGCCATGTGGACAGTTTTAGGTGTGATTGCTTGGTGACTAACAAGACAGCAACCATCCCTGGATAGGTCCATTCCATGCTAGCCTCATCTCCTGTCTCAAATCTGCATGGGAGCCATACTTGTTCCTTCATACTTTTCCAAACAGCCCTGCACCCAGGAGTCAAGAAATAGTAATATGCAGACTTAAAAGTGGAGACCTCAAAAAACTAAAGTCTTTGTTCCATTGTACAGGAAGCTTGTGCCAGAATCAAGATTATTTACAATGCTCATGGATTATTGATACATAATCAAGTTAGTTTCAAAGGCTGTAAGAAATCTTTAGAATGACTGAAATCCTTACAGGCTCCATTCCACTTCCTTTTCTTGCACAATATAGTCTTTCTTTTGGTTTAACCCTGCATGCTCACCATCCCCAAACATGAGGTCAATTTGCAATTTGGGGATCAGTTTTCATAGTTTCCATGCTGAAAGTATTCTCCCAATTACCTTTTCTTCAAGTATACTCTCTTCAATAAGATTCCTCCCACATTCAAACCTGAAATAGTCTCTCTTTCTTTCCCTGTCCAGCTACTTGTCCTGTCACATGCTGATTTGCGCTATCTCAAGGGCATGTCCACTTTGTAAACACCTCAACAGCAGACCCCTACTTTGTGTTCTGCTCACCACTACTTGTAGCAATTTCATGCACAGCAGGTCCTTAGAACTGGTTCTTAACTTTTATTGTTGAATCACTGCAGGGTATACCATCTCAACCAAAGGACTGGTGATTAATTTAAGTTAGTTTACTTCGTTCACCCCAAACCAAGGCAGAGCGCAGCTTCAAGTAGCATGGCTGTGCTGGGGAACATCTGGGAAAGAACAACAGAGACATCGGTCTGGCTTGCAATGGTCAGGAAATGAAGTGGCTCATTCCTAGCAACGGCCCATTTTGTATTTTGGAGGCAGAGATATAAACAATGACAGACTCTGTTAAAAGCAGCTGTACTCACAAATCTCCCAACAAGCTTCATATGTGCAAACTACAGGAAGAACTCCTGGTACCATATTGGGCTTCTCAGTCACACACGGAAAGAGGAGCAATCACTGTCAGTAGTGTCATCTTTGACTAC